>PVJH01014100.1:0-40807 GCA_004026705.1 Nesogale talazaci
TGCTAATTGCCTAAACTTGCTTGCCCTATAAAATTGGCTTACTTCTCACAAATCAAAAAAAAAAAGAACCCCACCCCATCCCAGAAAAGATGTAACTACTGACACAACATATGTATGTATGTATGTATGTATACAATATGATGAGTGCTGTATGAGTCCCCAATAAAATGAATTAAAAAAAAAAAAAAAAAAAAAGAAAATCACTGTGGGGGAGTGAAATTTCTTCATATGACTCTGTAACTCTCACCAATGACTGCAGGGGACTATGCGAGCAGGGTGTGGGTATCACCGGTAGGTGAGACTGGTCTGCTTTTGTTACCACCCCCCTAGCTGTAAGGATGGGCCATTTTGAATGCAGCAGAGAAGGACCTTGGCAGAGCATGCTCAGAATCTCTAGCTGCAGTAGCAGAGGCTGCCAAGACCAGATTCACCACAGACTAGTCACGGAGACCCCGAAGAACCACCCTGAGACTACGGGATACCTGCTTCTTGTTGAGTCTGAGACTATGAAACTGAGGGACAAAAGGACAGGTGGATTGGCTCACTGCCCTATAAAGGTAAGGGCCAATGGACTAAGACTGAAAGACAAACAAGGAGAGACTTGATTATCATGTGGCTGAGAGGCTGAACACAGGAGAAAGATGCGGTGGCTGGCAGAGGAGACCAATCCTTGCTGTTTGCTGATCCTCACTTGTGGTAACCTCTGAACTTCCCTAATACTCACTGCCTTCCACTGAGTCTGACTCAGAGTGCCCCTACTGAACAGGATAGAACTACCTCTATGGGTTTCTGAGACTGCAACTCTCTTTAAAAAGACTATCAGTTGATTGTGGGTTCTTATAGCTCTTATAACACTCCACCCATCATTTGTACCCATCATATTTGAACATGTGCTGCCATCATCATTTCCAAACACATTTCCTCGGTAGGGAGCAAAGAGCATCCTCTCTCTTCCCAGGAGCCACTGGTGTTTTCCAATGGCTGACCTAGTTAGCAGCATGACACGGAAGCCACGGCACTTCACCGTGACGATTGTCTGTGGGACCATCACAGTGAGTTATCAGACCAGCATAGATGAAGGGCCTTGTGGGAGGAATGGTCAGTGTCTGCATGTGTGAAGAAAGATTGAGGGTGAAGGTAAGTCTGACCCCTGCCTTGTGGCAATAGGAAAGACTGAAGATGTCAAATATGACCTTCATTGCCGTTATTGAAACCAAACCATGGCCCTCATCTTGCTCATTGATACTTTGCAGCACTCAGAGAACATTTAAAGGGAACGTGATTCGAGTTCTTCAGGATGTCAAAACTGTTGTTTTTATGTGTTAGAGATTAAAGTGTGCAGAATTCTTCGGGGAATGTTAGAGATAAAGAGTATAGACCTAGATGGAGACTATTTTGAGAATCAATAGCTTCACATTAGCTATCTTTGTTCAGTAAAGATTTGTAACATCTTGTGGCAATACTTTATTTATCTTTGTATAAAAACCAGGTAATAAAAGAACAGAAGGGTAGTAAGCATGGTAACTTTTGACCACTATCTTGATTTACACCTGCTAGTCTTGTCAAAGTGCCGCCACTGCTTCATTTCACTCTCACAAGCTAGTTTCTAGGTTGGAAGACAAATTGCATCATCCTGTGAACTATTTAGCTTTTTTATTTACCTTGTACTCCAAAGTACTACAAACATATGAAGGGACGTCAAAAAGTGTATGAAAAAAACTCTGTTATCTTTTACTTCCATTTATCCACCAACTTTGTAAAGCACCTCATATTGGAGAGAAATTCAGGGGAAAGAGCCTAATCAAAAGATGAGGGTGAGTTTCACAGAGGTAAGAAGTGAGGTTGAATGCTAAAAGGAGACAAGAGGGTATAGGAGTCTCAGTGGGCAAACGGGGTGACTTGCCTTTGACAAGGAAATGTAGAGGTGGCTTTCAATGAAATCATTAGCTTAGTGCTCTTGAAGCAGAAAGGGGATGGTAAAAACAAAACAAAGATAGACCCGTTTCTGAGGCATCATTCCAATCCAGAGTGACCTTACAGAGCAGAGTGAAGCTACTGCAGTGGACTTCTTTATGAGAGCAAATAGGCTCATCTTTCTCCCAGAGAGGCATGCAGTTAACAAGCCAATGCCTGCCCAGCAGCTCCACAAGAGTTCGTTTTATGGAAATGGTAAAACACAAACCAAACTCACAGCCATCAAGTCATCTTCAACTCACAATGGCTCCAAAGCAGGGAGTAGAATTGCTTCGAGGGTTCCGGAGGCTATAACTCTTTGAGTGTGTGTGTGTGTGTGTGTGTGTGTGTGTGTGTGTGTGTTAAAGAGCAAGTTTATTAAAGAGAAAGAGACAAACAAAGTAGGGAAAAGAAGAAAGACCTGCACAGGTCGAGAGAGATCAAGTCCTATGGCAAGGGCCATACCCAGCGAGAGGTGGGAGGAGAATGAGACTGTAATTCTTAACAGGAACTAGAAAACCTCTTCTTTCTCCCATGGAGCAGGTGGTGGTTTCAAACTTCAGACCTTGTGGGTGGCAGCTCAATACTTAACCCCTACACCCCAAGGCTAGTTTAGGCTAACTAACTCAAGCTTTGAATGAAGACATAGAGATTTGAATTTGACCCCAATATAATATCTTGAGAGCTGTTGGAAGCTCCTGGGCAAAGGAGTGATGTGATAAAACATTGATTTTTTTTCCCCCTTCAGTTAAGCAACTTTTGGATCTTTTCCAGGAGTCTGTTAAATCAGGCTGACCTCAGGGTAATTAGTAGACCAGTATAAATCCTTAAAATTTGCCCTAAAGAGTCTTCCATGATGACCAACTTTCACATCTTTTTTTTTTTTACCCCTCTTTTCTATCGACATGGTCCTATAATCCTGATGTAGTGCAAAGACTAAGTCAATTCTAATGGCAGAATCTTGGGAGATGGTATTAACTTTTAGAGGTAGCATATGCCATCAGAAATGAGTCAAGAATTGATGCCCTTATGCTTTCAATGAAAAAAAATAGTTATCGTCTTATGATATCGTCTTATCTTTCTGTATCACAATGAAGAATCTCGTACATTCATTTTGGAGACCACAGTCTTTGGAAATGGGGAGCTGTTCAAGGTTTTAATCAGAGAAAAGATTAGATGACATTGGCATGGCATGAAAATTATTATCTGATGGTACTATAGATGGGTTTGGCAGTGGACAACGTGAATTGAGGGAATCCTTACTTAAAACAAATAAACAAAGGAGGCAATTAACTACATATTAGCAGTGCAGTACAAGGGGGAAAAATTGCTTGAGTCAAATGTGAGAACAGAAAGGAAATATAAATCATGAAATGTGTTTCTTAGATAACAGCATTGCCCCCAATTTATGCAAACTCTTTCATATATAATATTTGCAACTTGTAACTCAATAGATTCGAGAAGACAGACATAATTATCCCATGATGTACCTAAGAGAAAATATTCAAGATAGCACGGCCATTTTATGGAGGACATAAAGGACATACTCGTGGTTACTAAAAGCAAGAGGACCTGGTTGGCTTCCAGTCCAGGGTGCTTCCCATCTACCTGCCCTGTCTGCCCTTCATGCTGTGTTGTTGGCTCAGACATGCTTCATGGGTAAGAAGCCAGAGAAAGTCACAACATGCAAGCGTGAAATCAGTAAGCGATATGACTGGAAAACGCTCACAAGAAATACCCAGGCCCACCAGGTTCCTGTACTTTCTCAGAGCCTTGTCCACACACTGACCCTCCGTACATATCACAGTCATTTCCTTCCAAGAAACAAACTCACTGCTCAGAGTGATTCTTAAGTTCAGTAAGTGAAATTCAAGGGTTTTAAATTCCTGAGGGAAGTGATTTGCATAACAAATAGGAAGGGTGTAATTTTTCTTGGAGTTTGGGTGTAGATATTTTTTTAAAAGTGGACGTACTCTTAAGGAGGAAAATTTGTCCTTAAACCAAGACAAAGATTTTCACACCAAAAGAAGCAAACTTTGGTGGTTACTGGAGTGGGGGCTGGGAAGGGTAGTGAAGGTAAAGAATTGTAGAGAAGCAATCAATAGCTGATCAAGGTGAGCAAGTGGGTCAAGCCCTCAAATGAAAGCATGAAAAATTTGGCAACAGTATAAGGTTTCTGAACTCACAATGTCCACAAATTAACTCAGCATGAAACATGCAATGAATCAATCCCTGATGTTCATAGCAACTTGTCCCTATTGCAAATTCCTCAGGCCATCAAGGTGTCACAAGTGGGAAAAGTTTAAAAGGTCCCGGAGAAGATAGACAAGGGCCAACTTAAGTGAAGGTGAAGATGGTATTCTATAAGAGGAAGGATAAAATAAAGGGGGATGGAACAGGGTAAACTCTTGGGAGTTTTGACAGATAATTTAAGTCATTGGATACAAAATTGGTGACCTGAAATGTAAACCCTCACCTAGTTCACAATAAAAAGTTTCAAATTACAGAAAGAAAATGCTTCCTTATAAATAAATAAAATTACCTGTGTTAGACTGACGTAGAAGAATGCTAGTTCTAAAAAAGTGGCCATAGAACATGTCATTTACATTAATGAAATAAAGTCTCAATGAAATACAATTGATAGCAAATGGCATCAGGAACAACAATGAGTTTGAAAACTTTTTTTAGTTATGGAGTCAGCTTCTCATTGAATCGAGGTTGCGCTTTGAAGCCCTGCTCACGTAGTGTTGTCCAATGTCCGGCAGGCCAACAAGGCCACTCAGGTTGCCCTCCCGGGTTCTTCCAGAGCTCTTAGCATAGTCACACCACCCTCTATTGTCTTCTCCACAGTGAGCCATCAGCAGTCCCAGCCTCAGTCACCTTTTTAAAAGTCCAACTATTGTGTGATTCCAGGCAACACTTCACTGTTTGCCGGATCTATTTCCCTGGACTCCATCATCTTGCCTCTCCCAGCCTTCTTTCTGCTGCTCTGTATCCTGAGGGATAAATTCCCATTTTTGTCTATCGTCCTTCACTGTTCTTTTTTTATTTTTATTTTATTAGTCATTTTATTAGGGGGTCTTTCAGCTCTTATAATAATCCATGCATCAATTGTATCAAGGACATTTGTACATATGTTGCCATCAATTTGCAAGATATGTTCATTCTACTTGAGCCCTTGGTATCAGCTCCTTTTTCCCTCCACTCCCCCACCTTCCCACCCTTGAGAACCCTTGATAAATTATAAATTATTATTTTCACTTCTTACACTGTCTTTTCTGCCTTCTCTCATGTCTCTGTTGCTTTCCCCCCTCAGGTGGGATGTGTGTTATAATTGGATTATGGTGATCAGTGCCCATTTTCTTTCCCTTCACCCCACCTGCTCCTACCCTTATGATATTACTACTTCCATTACTGTTAATGAAGGGTTCATCTGTCCTGGATTCTGTGTGTCAAGAACTCTTATCTCTACTGGTGTGCATGTTCCAGTCAAGCTGCATTTGTCAGGTGATGATAGTTGCGGGTCGGGGGGGGTGGTGGTTGTAGCATGAAAGGAATGTTATGTGTTTAAGTCCTCCAGTTAAAGACCTAAAGGAATATTGTGTGTTTTGTTGGTGTTATACTTTAACCCTGGCTAACTTGTCCCTTCTTTGTGGATGTCCAATTGTCTACAGATGGGTTTTGGGTCTCCAAACTGACCCCCTTCATTTGCATGGATATGATTGCTTGTTTGGGGCCTTCTGATGGCTAATATCTGATTCCATTGACACTTCGTGATCACACAGGCTGGTATGATTCTTCCATATGGGCTTTGTTGCTTCCCTGTTAGATAGCTGCTTGTTTAACTTCAGGCCTTTAAGACACCAGACACTATATCTTTTGATAGCCAGGCACCACCCCTTTTTTCACCACATTTGCTTATACACCCATTTTTGTCTTCAACATTCATGTTGGAAAGGTGAGCATCATAGGATGCCAGGTTATGAGAAAAAAGTGTTCTTGCGTTGAGGGAAGACTCAAGTAAAGACCTGCTACCTTAATACTTAACCTATAAGTATATGAACATAGACCTATATTCCTATTGTTATATATTAATATATTTACATATGTCCTTTCCTATGTTTATAAATGTCCTTTGTCTCTTAGTTCTTTTTTTTTTCTAATTAAAAAAAATTTTTTAGACATCACTGCCCTCTAGTGGTGGGAGTAGGAGGCCCAGCCTTTGCTCCTGTGGAGTTGGAATTGAACCTTCATCCCAGTGGGCCGCAGTCCCGCGCACAACCACTGCGCCACCAGGGCTCAACCCTGTCTCTTAGTTCTTTCTTCTATTTCCTTTTACTTTCCTCTTGCTGCTGTGTTCAGCTTTCATTCAGCTCTCAGTAATTCCCTTGGCTACATTGCACTTGATGAAATCCGCCAGGCATTCTTTGCTCTCTTCGCCTTCAATTTTAGATTTCTGCCTGTTCTCTGGTCCCTGGGTTTGTTGGCTCCCTCCTCCCCTTCCCCCAGCTTCTCCTCTCCCCTCTCCCCACAGAACCATCCGTCTCATTTCTCTGCAGAGTTGCTTATCTTGACTATCTTGTATGGATAGACACGAAACAAAGAAGAAGAAAAGAACGCTATAAATCATTCTAGGTCTCTCTGCTGACACTTATCTATGTTTTCTGATCAAGTCTGATGGGATGCCAACCCTGTCCACTGATTCCGAAGTCTATTTTCTGGATTCTTCTGGGACTTCCTTGCTTTGCTCCCCTGGCTGCTCTGTCGCACTCCCTTTGGGTTTCGTTGTGGTGCGTGGGAGTCAGACAGGGCATAATTCCCAAACTGTGTCCTCAAGGCTGTCCTTTGCAGCTCTGTGGATCAGCGCTGAGAGGGACTTCATGTCTCATAGTGAGACTGGCCCGACGGTCCTCTCTCTGCATTGGCATCTCTGAGCAGGGATGTTATCCTCGGGGCTTGGTGCGCCAGGATGAAGTTCTCTTTCTCTCCCTCTTAGTTTGCTCCCATGTGGCCTCAGCAGACCCCAGACCAGCCCCTCTCCCTGGGCTATATCTTCAGTGCTATCCTCTGTGGTGCATTCTTCTGAGGAGGGGGTCAATGTAGCTGGGAGTGGGGCTGGGCTCAGTCCTCTCTGTTAGTTCACTGCTCTGAGCTGTGCTGTTGCCCTAAAGGCTTGTTGCACTGGAGTGAGGTCTGGTGTGGTCTCTCTCCTGAGGAGACAAACAATACCCTTCAATTTGAACCAAACCAGTTGACATCCTATTCACATCTCTCTTCTGAGGAGGAGGCTTACACTTCTTTTGTCTTGTTTCCTGGTGGCTAACCTTCCCCAATCAAATTGGACAAAGCCCTTGATTAGCAAAGGAAATACACAGATTACAATGAAGGGGAGACAAAGAACACAAATACACTTGTGAACTTACATACCCATCACCCCACCTTTATAAAGAGCCAGGGAGATGAAGTGCGACTGGAAATGTATTGATAACAATGTGTATTAAACACAGGAATAAACTTTTCTTACAAATATTACTCTAAAGAAAGAAATTATTGAAGTTGGACATTGCCCTTTATATATGAAGTGTCTGCTGAATTCTTGTTGGGGTGAGTATATATTCAGTAAGACAGAACTCTAATTGAATTGCATGTATCAGAGAAAATTAAACGGGAAGGGGTGGCATCCAAGAAGTGTCCATTTCTTCCTATTTTTAAATGCTCCAGAGGGATAGCCAGGAGCTCGGATGGTGCAATGGTTAAGTGCTCAGCTGTCAACTGAAGTCTAGTGCGTAAATCCTCCCAGCCAATAGAACCCTTTGAAGCAGTTCCGCTCTGTTCTCTGGGGTTGACAAGAGCCAGACTCCACTAGATGACAGCCACTGCAAACTCAAAACTCACCACCATTGAGCTGAGTTGACAGTGACCATTTAGAGAGGCTAGAAATGCACCTTGTGAGGTGCTGAGGCTGTACCTCTTTATAAGACTTCATCTTTCTCCTGTGGGGCACCTGTTGGCTTCGAAGTGCTCACCTTTGCAGTTAGCACCCCAAGTGGAACCACTACACCACTTTCCTGAATGGGCTCCTTTCGCATTAAGGAAACCCAAAATTGAGAGCATTAAAAACACTTGTCTTTCTTCCTGAAAAAGGCTTTCTCTGGGGTGAATTCCTTAAAAGTGAGGATCCTGTTATTTGGCATTGTCAAAATCCTGAAGAGGCTTGAAAACAGTGAAGAGAACTGGATCAGCAGGAAACAGGGTTCCGTTTATGGAGAGAGTTCAGGAGAGAAAGAGCAACTGAGTAATACAGGGCTTCTTCTGAGGAATCGGAAAACACAAATGATGGGAAGGGACAGCAGTGTAAAGCAGTTAGGATTCCAATACAAACACAAATACACACACAATTATCGGCGGGGGAGGGGACCCACAACTCTTTGGGTTTACCTGATGAAAAATACCTAAAAGTCCTATTCTGTGTACCCATGCTGGATGTCCTGAGAACACTCAATCATTGTGAGGAGAGAAAACCATTTCCTACGGTTCCCTTGCTCTAGCTGGTGGGTCTCACCTGGATTTTGTTTGTTTATTATTTTATTGGGAGTTCTTACAGATGTCATAACATTTCATAGTTCTATCGCATCAAGCAGATAGTACAATTGCTATCACTATCAATTTCAAAACACTTGCTTCTTGCACTCCTTGATATCAACTCTCCTTTACCTCTTCCCTCCTTCACCCTGCAGCCCATATTCATTATTTTTGCCATATTTTATACCCTCCGCCCTCTCCTTTCACATGCTATTCTGTTGTTCATTCCCCTTGAGTAGGCTATACAGTTATCCATGCTATCAATCCCCACCCCCTCATACCCTCAGGACTATACTCCTGCTGTTGCGGGTGGAAGGGGATGCAAGGGAGGGCAGTTTGTTCACCTTGTGGATGTGGCTGAAGACGTCAGAAATTGACTCAGCCAAGAGAGATGGAACCTCTGGGTCTCTAACTAGAAGTCACATCCTCACAGGATTCTGATTTCCAGGTCCTCACTGCACGCCTTCAAGCACACTGTCTTCCTACTTTCTTTTCTTCCTTCCTTCCTTCTCTTTATTTCTTTCTTCAGTTGGAGAGATTGTCCACAGGTGCCCCCCCAGCCTCATAGACACCCCCTCACATGGGTTATTTTAATGTTAAGTAGTGTATTAACCATTCTCTTATATCTTATCAGTTGGAAACTGAAGATGGCTGCACATCACCAAGTCATTAAAAAGAGGTGAGAGGGCAAGCAGGAAGGAAACACAGCCCTTCCTCTGGGCCTTGCTGTGTTTCCTAACAAGGGGCAGGAGCTTTCTGGGGTAAAAAACCTCTTTTCCTTTGCACAGAAGCACCACATGGCTGGGCAGCAGCTTGCTAAGGCACAGAGGTATTTTGGTTTTCATGAGACAGCACATTTGATTCCTTTATCACAAACCTGGGTCGCTGCCTGCTTCTGAAGTCCGGTCAAAATAATGTGACAGAGTTTTTGGCAGACAGACAGAGAGTTTTAAGTGTAAAATTGATAACACAAACAAGCAGAGGGTTGCTTCCTGTAACTGCCACCTAAAACAAAGAAAGGGCAGGATTTTTGTATAATTGTAAAAACAGGAGCAGTTTGAGGAAGGACATTAGTAATCTTAAAAGTGATAGGGTGTCAGTTAATAAGCACGATGTCTTTGTCCTAATGCTTTGTTCTGATCTAGCGGTTAGTGATGCAGTGGTTATACATTGGGCCGCTAACTCCAAGATCTGAGTTCAAGACCACCAACTGCTCTGAGGGAGTAAGACAGGACTTTCTACTCCTGTTAAAGAGTTCCAGTCTTTGAAATTCATAGTGTAAGGTCTTTCTGAGACAAGAGACCGTGAGACCTTAATTAATACATTCACTGAAAGATGGGAAGTTTGCAGGGAACAGAAAATCCAAGAAAATGAAGTGAAAGAAGTTTTAGGATAGCCAGATAAAGAAAGGTTAGAGCTGGCCTTTTGTCCAAGGCCAGAAAATTAGCTAGCTTAAAATGTATGAAGACCATGAGAGTCACAATTACATAAAGGTAGAGAAAATTGGGTTTAATAGAGATCCACTCACAAACTACAACAGAGTTTGGTGAGGAAAGTGTAAAACTGCTCTGGTGCCGCAGTCTCTGCTCCTGCTGCAGGAGCCCGAGCCAGAAGAGGGGTGTGTGTGTGTGTGTGTGTGTGTGTGTGTGTGTGTGTGTGAGAGAGAGAGAGAGAGAGAAACAGAGAGACAGAGAGGGAGAGAGAGAACATACTCTAGAGAGCTGCAGAAGTATTGGCATGTTTCTTCAGAAATCTGAAAGAACTTATGAGATCATTTAGCTTTGTTGACCCTAGTATATGGGAAGAATAGGAATCCACAGATTGGTTAATTTTCTTATTAGAGGAACTAGACAAGGAAGATGGAAGTTTAGGAGGGAAAGATTGAATCAGAGGAAGATTTGATCATTTGATACCAACGCAAAGTGCCAAAGGGATCAGATATCAGGCATTAAAGAAGAAAAAATAATATCATTGTGTGCTCACCTTTCCAATATGATTGCTGAAGACAAATGGGTGCAAAAGTAGCGAAGAAAGCTGATGGTGCCTGGCTATCAAAAGATAGAGCATCTAGGGTCTTAAAGCCTTAAAGGTAAGCAAGTAGTCATCTAGCTCAGGGACAGCAAAGCCCACATGGAAAAAGCACATAAACCTGTGTGATCATGAGGTGTCAAAGAACAAGCAAAATCAAATCATTCTGAATAAGTGGAAGTGCAGATTGGGAACCCAAGACCTGCCTATAGACAACTGGACAGCCCCTTACCAGAAGGGTCACAGAGAGGAGACAATTCAGGGTGCGTTGTAGCAACGATGAAATATACAGTGTTTTTCTTTTTACTAAATGTTTCTTCCCTCCCACCCCAGCCCACTATCATGATCCCAATTCTACCTCATAAATTGGCTACACCAGAGGGTGTACACTGGTACAGATAGGAACTGGAAACACAGGGAATCCAGGGCAGATGACCCCTTCAGGACCAGTGGGGAGAGTGTGATACCAGGAGGGTGGAGGAAGAGTAGAGAAGAAAAGGGGAACTGATTACAAGGATCTACGTATAGCCTCCTCCTTGGTAATGGACAACAGAAAGGTGGGTGAAAGGAGGCATTGGACTGTGTAAGATATGACAAAATAATAATATTTTATAAATTATCGAGGGTTCATGAGGGGGGAAATAAGGAACTGATGCTAAGGACTCAGGTAGAAAGCAAACGTTTTGAGAATGATGGTGGCAACAAATGTGCAAATGTGTTTAACACAATGGATGGATGTATGGATTGTGATAAGAGTTGTACAAATCCCCAATAAAATGATAATTTATAAAAAGAAGAAAGAGGGCTGAGCCCCAGTGGCGTAGTGGTTGTGCGCAGGACTGTGGTCCACTGGGACGGAGGTTCAATTCCAGCTCCCAGGAGCAAAGGCTGGGCCTCCTACTCCCACCACCTGAGGGCAGTGATGCCTAAAAAAAAAAAAAAAAGAAGAAAGAAGAAAGAAAGAGAGAAAGAAAAAGAGGATACTAGGAGGATTTTCCTGACAGTTTTACTGCTGTGGGGGTAGTCAGGTCTATGTATGACCATTCCCATTCAGATCCTAGGGAACCAGGTTTTCTTGATTTTAGTAATTCTTGTTGTCCTGGGGGAAGCTGAAAAATGTCCCTCTTTGGTGAGATAGGGTTGAGGTAGATGCATGTTAGCTTGTGTCCTGAGAATATGTTTGACGGGGTTCAGAGAAGGGAAGTGATGAAGAAGGAAAGTTTCTTAAAAGGAAGGGTCTGCATACATTAACTCGAATGAACAGAGAAGGAGAGGTTTGTGAGGCGTGGCTCTTACCCGAATAAGGACAGGAGGAAAGAGCTGAGTCCAGGACAGGCACAGTTCCAGACACAGTCTGCACAAGTGAGATTTAAGGGTGTGGTTAGCCTTTCCTCCCCCAGAACCTGAGCTCTAAGCTGGGCTACTTGTGAGATGGAGAGTGGACCATTGTCTGGTTGTAGGGAGTCTGGAAGACCCAGTGATTTCATGTATGCACACCTGGGTGACTTGCTCTGCTGCTTCTGCCATAGAGGGAAATGCTTCCCCCATCCTGAGAGTGGCAACCATTGTGAGCATGTGTTTGGCCTCTTTATGAGGAGGCATGTGTATGAAATCAATTTCCCAGTCTTGGGCTGGGATACAACCTGTCGCCTGGGGGGCAGGAAGTGAGCGGGGAAGAATTCCTGCCTAGGACGATGTTATGGAACAAGTAGAACATCCTTGTCAGATCTGCTGGAGCCACGTGGATATGAGTGGGTGAGAAAAGATGGGTTTTATTAGTTAAAAAAAGAGGATGGTAGGCTGAGACCTGGTGACATAGTGGTTGTGTGCGGGGCTGCGGCCCACAGGGTTGATGGTTCAAATCCAGCAGCAGCTCTCCAGGAGCAAGGCTGGGCTTCCTATTCCCAACAGGGAAGTGCTGCCACACAAAAAAAGAAAAAAAAAAGGATGGTACCCCACAAGCTGAGTGTTGTGTGCACATCAGAGACAATGGACAGTGCCTGGCTGTCTGGTAAGACATACCAGCCTTCCAGCATGATCCATCCATTTTTTAATTGAGCCCCTTTAGAAAGGTGTTCTTGTTTCTCTACAGGAGAGTATTGAGGGCAGACAGGAGGATGGCTGCTAGTTGTAAACTGTGTGTGGTCTGTAAGGCGACTTTCTTGGCTTCAGTGTCTGCTTTGTTGCTTCCTATTGCTATGGGATCATTAGAATGTTGGTGTCCCTTGCAGTGAAGAATAGCTGCCTGTCGTGGAAGTAGAACAACATGTAAAACCTGTCTAATTTGGTTGCCATTTATAATTAGCCCTCTTTTGGTCACTATATATTCTCTTTCCTGCTGTACAGCAGCCTGAGAATGCAAAATATGAAAATAAAATTTTGAGTCTGTGTAAATATTTACCTTTTTGTCTTAGCCAAGGCGGGGTGCTCACACTTTTTAAACATGCAAGCTACTTATAACATGATCAATAGCCCACCAATATGTGAGTTACTTATAATAAAATAGTCCATGAATATGTGAAGCAACATCCTCTTACAGAGGGGTTCGCAGGAAGGAGAAGAGCCAGTCAAGGTACAGTGTAGTAACAATGAAATATGCAACTTTCCTTGTTCTTAAATGCTTCCTCCCACCCACTATCATGATCCCAATTCTACCTTACATATCTAGCTAGACCAGGGGGATGTACATTGGAACCAGAAACATGAGGAATTCAAGAAAGATGATCTCTTCAGGACCAGGGGTGAGAGTGGTCATCCTGGGAGGGTGAAGGGAAAGTGCAGTAGAAAAGGGAAAATCAGCTGCAGAGATCTATGTATAACCTCCTTTCCGGGGTTAAGACAACAGGGAAGGGACACATCACACAGTGTATGAGTGTATGATATGACAAAATAATGTCAATTTGTAAATTATTAAGGGTTCATGGGGGAGGGGAGGTGGGGAGGGAGGGGAACTATGAGGAGATGATACCAGGGTCCTAAGTAGAAGGAGGATGTTTTGAGACTGATGATGGCAATAAATGTGCAAATGTGGTCTGCATACAATTGATGTATGTATTGACTGTGATAAGAGTTGTATGAGCCCCAATAAAATGATTTATTAAAAAAACTGCAAAAAATGAAGTCAAGATGATCTACCCACTACAAAAATGCAAAACATCTATTTGTTTATCACATGTATTCTTAAATACATTAAGGATTCTTTATATGTATAATGTATGTTTATGTACCTCGCATAACTACATGAATCCATATTGCACAACACAATTAACTATGTAAATTTTTGTCTTTACCTGAGTTTACTCTGAGGACTTGTACTGAATGGAATGAGCCAGGGATGCATAGTCCAGACAGTAGCTGCTGATAGCCAGTCTCAAGCACACTTCCAAATGATCATAAGTCATGGTGGAATGGTACTTGAACTTAATGATCTTGTGTGGAAAAAGGGCTGACTCACATAAATAAGTAGAGCTGAATAATGCAGTCAAGGAGGAAGCACATTGTTTCATGTTTGGGTACTTTCCCTCTGTGAGTACGTTCCAGAACTGTTCATGCACTCTGGAGTTCAGCTGAATGTCGACTTGTAGTGTCAAAATCTCCCATTCAGTATTAAAGTGATACAGTCTTTGTCTTCTTACTTGGTCCAGCTCCCCCGCTTATTTTAATACCCTTCCTTTCGTTTAAGACAAAAGAACCAATGTCTAAAAATTAGCAATGGCTTGCTTGTCAGTTTTATAGTTGTGAATGCATTTCACATCTAAGATTTCATCTAGTTGGTTGAACTCCTAGAGGGTACTAAAAATTGAATACTTAACTTCTTCTTCTGAAGGTCATTCTCTAATCCAGCCCCTGGCTTGTGTACACCATGAGAACACTGTAGTACAGCTTTCACTGGCGATTGCACTTGCCACTGAAGAGTCATAGCTCCTGGTTGGTGCTGGGCAAGCTCCCTGGTTAGAAACCCTTCTTTCAAGCTTTGAGAATGCCAGCTGTGTATCGATGGGACACGTTTAAGGCCAAGAGTATAGCTGAGATATAGGAAGTTTAAAGGCAGAATACAGTATGTGCCGGGATGTGACTGAGTTTTTAGAAACAAAGTGAACTGGTCTTCATCCGTAGAGATCTGCAGCACCAATGCTTGTACATGTGGAGACTAGCACTGGTCAGCCAGTGCACAGTGTGGAACTTGTTTCTTTGAGTTCTGAACTGAGATTTGTAAGCCTCAAGTCATAAATCCCCCTTTTTCTTTTTAACAAAAGTGGCAAGACTTTCTGTCTGATTGGCAAAACAGGGTGACTATGTTCTAAGAATTTTTAGAAATATAACAGAACTTAATTATCATTATTATAGAACTCTGTGACAGAAGTCTATGTTATTGTTTACGCTTCACAAGAACCACTGCTGAGATGCTATTATAAACTCAGTTTTAGAAATAGGAAAACAGGCTTAGACAAACCATCTTGGCGGTCATGTGCTTATATTAATTTCATGATTGAGATGTAGGGGTGGAGTCTGGCCTGTTAATCTGGAGGTAGCTATTGAGTAGCCAATGAGGCCTCCTTGTAGGCATGGCTTTCTCCTGAGACTTTTGGGAAATCTCGCAATATTTCCCTTGTGAATCACAGACAAGATGGCAGTATCTGAGGAGCCAGAGAAGCCACAAGGCTTTACTGATGGAACCAGACCTCTGAAGCTGGGGTGGGGGGTGGGGTGGGGGAGGGGGCGGGCATGTGGAGATCCCTGCCAGCGCTGAGTTGCTTCTATGCTGTTGATGGATCCTGAGCCCTGGAAGTGAGGAGCCATGGGGAGACCCCTGCTGGCACCAGGACTCTGCACCTACTGGCCTGTGACTTCATAAGTCGGAAGGAGACATTATAGACCGGCATCAGGCATATGGGCTAATATCAGACTTATGACTTTGAACTTGACTGGATTGGGATGCTTTCTCATTGTCCCATTCCTTTTGTATATAAACCATTCCCTTATATCTGTATGCGTGTCTATGAATTTGTTCCTCTAGTCTACCCAGACTAACACACCATCTGAACGCCTAGGTCTGAGACTGCTAAAGATCTTAACTAAAGGTAAACTCCAAAAATCAAACTCACTGCCCTTGACTGGATTTAGAATCATATACAGGTCGTGAACTCCAAAGAGAGCCCTGGTACCACAATGGTTAAAGCACTCAGCTGCTAACTGAAAGGTAGGTGTTTCCAACCTACCAGCTGTTCCGCCACAGAAAAGATCCAAAGATTTGCTTCCATAAAGATAACAGACAAGGCCCTACTCTGCCCTATACGGTAAGTCTTGATTGACTGGATGGTACACAGGAATTACAAAGCCCAGTTTTTTCTCTTTGCTTTTCAATGTAATCTGAGTGAGATTGAGTAAATTGGTCTTTTTTTTTTTGGGCATCACTGCTCTCCGGTAGTGGGAGTAGGAGGCCCAGCCCCACTGCTGGAATTGAACCTCCATCCCAGTGGGCTGCAGTCCCACGCACAACTACTACGCCACAGGGGCTCAACCCTGCAAATTGGTTTTGTATTCAACAATTTTTACATTTTCTTTCGTCACCGTGGTTGCAACCCACGCAATGTAAAGGCATTTTTTCCAATTCTTCCTTTGTTTACTTTAGCGCTTCTTTTCTGCTCCTTTGTAGTCTGAACCTTGCCTTTGGGCAGATGCTGCCCTTTTTGTCTCCTATGGCTGACTGCTCTGAGTCCGTTCTTCAGGGGAGTTATTGCCTGCCTGAAAGCTGATCTCCAGGATGGGTTCAGATCCAGGCTTGAAGGGGGTTGAGTGATGAGTCTCTAGGGTTCTACCAGTCAAGTAAAAACCTGATCTTTTTCTTTAAGTTTTGTCCTACAATTTTTTCTCCATGTCTGGGAGGGGTCTTCTATTGGGATCCCAATCCGTGTAGTTTGGAGTGGTATGTGGGCATCGCTAAGTCTTCTGGTCTCAGGGTAGTGGAGTCTGAGGTTCGGGTGGTCCATTAGTCCTTTGAAGTAATTGTTTCCTCAGTCTTTGGTTTTCTTTGTTCTTTTTTGCTCTGGACAGGAGATACCAATAGTTGCATCTTGGGTGGGAACTCACAGCTTTTAAAAGCCATTGTCTTACTATAAGCCCATTACTTGCCAGTTGATTCTGATTCACTACAGGACAGAGTAGAAATGCCCCATAGGGTTTTCAAGGCTGTAATCTTTATTGAAACTGACTGCTGCATCTTTCTTCCATGGAGTTGCTAGCAGGTTTGAACCATTAACTTTTTGGTTAGAAACTGTTAACCTTAAGCACTGCACCACCAAGGACCCTTTCTTAATGTACAGGTACATACACATTTGCATATGTTGCATATCCCCATATATCCCCATATACAAGAAGTCATGAGGTGGCAGTTTTGGGCTTCACAACCATGGGATTGGTTTATTTGGCTTGAGTTTTAGTACCATAGTCTCAGGGGACAACTTAGTTAATTGGACTAATTTATTTACAGACATAATGTTCTACATTACCTTTGGTGAGCAGCATATGAGGTCTTAAAAACTTGAAAGCAGCTATCTCAGAGACAACTGCAAATCTCTACTCAGACAGGAAGCAAAAATGAAACAATGAAAATCAAAGGCTCAAAGAACAAACTAGCCCTCAGGACTACTTGACCCCATGCACTTGAACCTTTTCAAGCCTGACACCAGAATTATCAATATCACCGGTTCCAAATAAAGACATGATAGATAGGTCCTAGACAGAATGAAAAGATCAGCATACATGAAAAGTGAAATTCCCTGAAAAGGTCAGACCGATAGGACCACAGGAGAACGGAGATGCCCCTGGGATTATTACTCTAAGATAGTCTTTGAACCTGGAATTGTGATTCTCTCTGTGGGTCTTCCTTCAGAAAATTTAACAGCCTACTCTATAAAATAAACAGCTTCATCCAAGAGTCATTGGCCCCCTCAAACAATAAACTGTATGAGCCCAGTTAACATTTACACTAAAACAAAGATGAGACCCCAAGTAGAAATCTACTTCAATGGAAGCAGAATAGAATGGAAATAACAATGCGGAATAAATTTGGGTAACAATTATTAAAACAGAGCACGATTTTCTGGGTAAACCTTCCCCTAAAACACAGTAAAATACCATTTTGAATACATGGAAGCCCTTTTCTGGGATATTTTCAGTATATCAAAGGTTGTAGAAAAGCCAAATAGAATAATAGAACTAAGAACTTTCCTGCAGAATCATTTCCCCAAGCAGTATCCTCAAAATGCTCAGGAATACTTCTTAGTCTCACCTGCAGGTGCAAGTCTGCTAGTTGGATTGGTCTATTCTTGGGATCCACAAAACCAGATGGGCAATTTAAAGGGAACAAAATAGCAAAGCAGAAACTGAACACTCAAAACAAAGTTATTAGCAACACAGTTTATTTTGCTTAGCTTCCTTAGTGGACATTAAGTGGGGTGCTTAAAAGTCAGTTCCATTACAACCCTCTGGAGTCCGTCGTCAATTATTTCCAGTGCTCGAGTGTCAAACACATTCCTTTCATCTACAAACTTCTGAAAGAGATGAACACCCCCACCTACACCAAAATAATGTGCTTTGCTGGCTAAAAGCACGCGTCCATTTTTATCTAGTAGTTTATGGAATGTTTGGTGCAAACTGCCGTAATAATCTGGGTTGTAGATCGTTTCTGAGGTGAGAATGAGATCATACTTAATGAAGCGTGTTTCACTGTTTAGTACCAGGTCACAGAACTCAGACCATTCCCCGGAAAAGAAGCGGCATTGAACTAGTGCCTGTGCTAACTTTAAGTCCTTGACTCTTTTCGGAGCTGGCTCATTCATGTCATCCTCTTCTTCTGAAGGACAGTTGGCTGCTACATTAGGTAGGGTTACTTCATCAATCACCAAGCTGTTGTAATCTTGAAAATGGACTTCTTTGGCTCCTCCCTTCAAAGCAATTATACCCAGCAACCCGGAGCCACAGCCAAGATCCAACACCGTTTTCCCAGCAAAATTCACTTCGTTTTTTGTGAAATAAGCCAGGAGATCAAAGGTACATTCCCAGATTTTTAAGCCTCCTTCATAAACACCAGTAATCAGGTCAGAGTGAGAAGAGAAGCTTTTTGATACTCTGCTTTCTCCAGGGAAGTGCTTTTCCAACAAGGCTGTTTTCACTACTGAGACAGGGGCCTGTGGGAGACCTGAAAAACTTTCAACAACTTTATTTTCCAACCGTTTTTTAAAATCTTGAGGTAAAGCATGCTCTTTGGCAACGCTGAAGCAAGGCTGCTTTTTGTGCTGCTCTAAGTTACTTGAACTCTGAGCGGCACTGAGTGGACAGTCTCCGATAGGAGAGGAAGCTGCATTTCCCACTGACTTATGCTCACAGAAGCGATCCTGAGACAAATCAAATTGCTCCGTAGAACATTTTCTACCCTTTCCTTTTTGACTTTCCGAAATGGAATTTTTTGAGGAATCCAAAGTCAAATCTTCATCTTCCAAAGAGGCTAATTCATCTTCTAAATGCTCTTCTATAGTGAAATTAAAGTGAAAGGTCATCCTTACACCCAATGCATACACTCCTTAAATTCAGTGGTGGATTCTTCTATTTCTACATGGAATTTAACCACACACACAAACCAGATTCAACGTTGACTTCGTTTTGTTGGAATCAGTTACTCATTGGCCACATATACAGTCACAAATACTGAGAGATAGCTCCAAATACCATTTTAGAGGTCCGTTTCACATTAGTCCTGGAGGAAAAAAAAGATTATTAAAATCAAATGTCATATTTCCCTGTAATGTAATACTAAATTTCTCCCTCTAGTGAACAGCCTTCCCATAAAAGTTGAGGGCAGGGAGATGGATATTGGAAAAACACAAAAAACAACAACAGTAGCTCCCACTACCTCCAAAAAATATGAAGCCCAAGCTTTCTGGATAGGAAATGGCAACCCAACTACTAGGTGTCTTCTGGACATCTTGACCAAACCCACTGACAGTTGATTCTGACTCACTGAGCCTCTAATCAGAGTTATTCTCTAAACTGTCAGAATTTCCTCACATTATTTAGTTAACCAACACACTGGCATCAGGTTGCTTTTGATTCCTGGCAATCCTATACAGCAGCAAAGAACTGTCCTTCTGGGTTTCTGAGGCAGTAGAATCAAAAATAAACAAGTTATTGGCGCTCTTACATGTAGTATAACACACCATACATCCCTTATCTCAAGGGGACATGTACAGTTGAGGTAATAAATCTTTAAGGGAACAGAGTGCCTCATCTTTATCCCTCAGAGTAGCTGTTGGGTTTGAACTGCTGACCATGGTGGTAACTTACCCCATTTTGTCACCAGGACTTCTTCCTCAATTACTATCTCAACAAGAATCAAGTCTTTCAACCTATCTATAGAAACATGACTAGATTTGCTATGGTGGTATATGCGCATTCAGATGACAAACTATGGGAGTGGTGCTATTTTGAGGTAATTAGGAAAGCTCCATTTGGCGGTTTCGAAATTCATTGCCGTCTAGCCTACCCCAACTCAAGGAGACTCCATCTGTTACAAAGTGAGACTGAGTTTCCCAGGGTGTTCCTGGCGCCAATCTTTAGAAGCTGACCGCAAGGCTTTTCCTACAAACCTGGGGGCCTGGTGGGGTAGAGGTTACACATTTCGCAGTTAACTGCAAATTAGCAATCAGCCATTTGCAACCACCAGGCTTTCTACTCCGGGAAGTCACCGTGCAGTTCTACCCGGTCCTAGAGGCTCACTGTGAGCTGGCCCCGACTCGGGTGGCAGTGAATTTGTTCTTCCAAGCCCCCAAGTGTTGAGTTCAAACTTTCTACCATTCAACACAGTCTAATGCAAAGTGTCCTGCCGAACACCACCATTTATTATGGCGTGGCCTTAAGAATCTCTGTAAACGATACGAGGGGGCGCTTCACAAGCTCGTGTCGGGGAAGTTCCAGTCTTTTAATTGTACCTTTTCACTTAAAAAAAAAAATTAAGGAATCCTTGCTGACATATCAGCTTCAGGTCTCACAATTCTAGAAGATGTCTATGTACCCACAGAGCTTGGAAGGACTTCTGGCTCAAATTAAACTCAGCCCCAGGTAGAAAACCTCAAAAGCGCAGCAAAGCTGTGGTTTCTGGAGTTCACCTCCCCCAAGCGTTCTACCTACATTGAAACGTTCCTACGGCCACCGAGACCTGGGCTTTGCACGCGGACGTCCGGACCGGGAACCTCGGGGCCGCGCCGCGCGCGCCAGACGCGCACCATCGAGTTGAGTCCTCCGCGGGCTAGAAAACCCCTTGATTCATTTCCGGCCCTTAGAGGCTCTGCACAGGAGAAAGATGCAACAGTCGGCTTCGTTAATATTTTTCAAACCTGAGGGACATTATCATTCCGTTCTGCAGGGTCGCTTTGCATCGGAGTCGTCTCCAAGGAAACGAGTCGAGGCCTGTAATTTTTTTTTGGGGGGGGGGGGAGAGGCTCGAGCTCACATCTCTATGGTTATGGTGCCGGAAGAGAAGACGCAAAGCCTGCCGGGACCAGAGGAGTTTCCGGTCTCAGCGGTGGCGGGACTGTTTGGAAGCTGTTGCTCGGACAGGATATGTCCGAGGACCACGAGGCCCCAGAAAGCGTCTTTTCCCTGGAAGACTTAAGTAGCTGGTCGGAGGAGCTATGCCGCCAGGAGCTGTCGTCCGTGCTGCCTCGGCTCCTCATATCCTTGGCTGCCACTGTGCTCGGAGAGGGCTGTGGAGCGGCGGGCCCGCACATTTTCTCCTTTGCCCGCTAGTGTCTGGGAAGGCGGCGCCGGTTCTCTGGTCCGCGCCCTCCCCTCAGGGGGTTGATAGCGGGGTGAACTGGCGAGCGAGAACCCTAGGTGCTGGGATCGAGGCCAGGCCCCACTTGGGCATGGCGGGGGAAGCCTCGCGGAACTTTCCTGCCCCGTGGTTTTGGCCAGTGGTTGTGGTGTTTTCTTCCATCCCCGCGTGCCCCCTCCGAGTTCGGCTCTTGTCGAGTGCAGTTCAGTGTCAATTAAATACCGTTGCCTTGTGGCTTTTAATAGCTGGCTGAGGTAGAGTAGAAAGAACTCGGCTTTCAGAATACGTGGAGTGGTGAAGGCGAATGACTCCTTCCTCAGGGCTGTGAAGATGCAGGACGTAGTTCTCGCAAATCTGTAAAAGTTCTTCGGTGAACAGAAGCCCATGTTCTGCTTATCGCTTGAACCCCGTTCCTGGTTAAAAAGGAGTTGCTTTTTGGGGTGTAGGACCTACATCGACTGCTCAGTTTGAATTGCTTACAAGCTATGTTGCCTAGGTGTAGGGTAGACGCTAGTGGTTTCATGCATTTTGAGTGGTAAATGCCTGAAATCTTGGTCCCTCATTAAAATTTTTTTAACATCTTCTTTGGACCCATGTTCAGGATTAAACTACACTCAAAAGTTAAAAACAGACAACAGGACCACTTGCGAGAGTCCCAACAGCACAAGTGATTTTTTTTACAACTACATTCACCATAACTAAATATCATGTAGAAGTCTGTGATGTATGCATTAGAAAAGTTCTACAGGGCCCCAACGCTCTGGTTAAGCCATTGTATAGATGAGGACTTAGTAAAAAAGCACTGTCTTCAGGACCTATGACTTGGAAAAATAAAAACAGCCGCCTGCCTACTAAGCACTGATACAGTGTATCAGGAGCCCTGGTGGCACAGTGGATTAAGCCCTTGGCTGGTAACTGACAAGTTCACAGTCGAACTGCACCAGCTGCTCCATGGGAGAAAAGACCTGGCCGTTGGCTCCCAAAGAGATTATACAGCCTTTGTAGCAGCTCAATTCTGTCACATCGGTCAGTGCCCCCTAAGCCTCTGCCATTTCTGATAGCCACTAATAATCTTTGTTTTATATATGTTTATCTCATGTGAGAGAACTTATTTCACTCAGCGTAATATGTGCGTGTGAACATCAGTGTCTTCAGGGCAGGCTGATGTACCATTGTATGTGCGTATACACTTCGTTCTGTCTAGTGATGGATATTTCAGTTTTCCCATTTTGACTGGAAAGTGCTTCAGTGGACACAGGTGTGTAGCTTTCTGTTTGTTTCCCGACCTTCTCTCTCTCTGGGTTTATAACTAATGGAACTGCGGGGCCACCTGGTAGTCCTGTGCCCAAGATTTTGAGAAACCAAACTTGTCTACAGTGGCTGTACCATTTTACATTTTCCAACCGTTGATGAGGATTCCATTTTCTCTACCACCTCATTCACAAGTGTTTTCTGTTTGATCATTGCCGTTTTACCAGGAACGGAGTGGCACGCTGGGTCACACTTTGGGCTGCTACTGCTAACCTCAAGGCTGGCAGCTAGAACCCATCAGCTCCTCTGCAGGTGGAGATGAGGCTTTCTGTTCCCATAGAGATTTACAATCTCAGAAGCCCACAGAGGCAGTTCTACGTCGTCCTTGTAGGGTCACTGAATCAGAATGTACTCTTGGCAGCGAGGTTGGATTTGGTTTAGAATGGCTAATGAAGGTGCCCTAGTCACGCGGTGGTTAAGCACTTGACAACTAACTGGAAGGTCTGCTGTTCCTGAGAGAGAGGACCTGTTGCTCTGTCATAATTACAGCCTGGAAACACTCTCGGGTCGTTTCATTCAGTCCTGTGAGACAGTGGGTTTGGGTTTGGGTTTGGAGTGGTCAGTAAAGGAGCGCTACGCAGGTAGTGCTGTGGGCAAACACTTGACTGTTACCTGAAAAGGTTTAGTTCCACCAGTTGCTGTTTTGGAGCAAGATTTGGCAATCTGCTTCTCCAGCGTTGGAAATCTTGGGCATTTTTACTCCATCCTTTAAGGGCCTTGGTGGTGTAATGGGTTACATGTTGGGCTGGGATTAACCATAAGGTCAGCAGCAGTTTAAATTACTGCCAGCTGCTCCTTGGGAGAGAATTGAGGCTTTTTGCTCCTGCAAAGGTTTGCAGCTGGGAAATCCACAGGGATAATTCTACTTTGTCATATAGAGTTACTCCGACTTAGGATCTACTCTGTAGCAATGGATTTGTGTGTTTTAATGGCTACTATCAGTGAGCATTACTTCATGTGTTTGTTGCTCATTTGAATTACCTTTGGCAAAATGTCTGTTAAAGTCCTTTGCCCAATTTTTATTGAATTGTCTGTCTTTTCAGTTGTAGTCGTCTCAAATAGTGCATTTTGGAACCACATTAGAGATAAGGTTCATCAAAAAATTCTGCCGATCTGTAGGTTGTCTTTTCAATTTTAATGAAGTGTTTTAATGAACAAATGAGATCTCATTACCTATTTTATCTTTGCTGCATGTGTTTTTGTTGTTTTGTTAAGCCAGCATTTGAGTTAATTTCAATGTCATATGAGTCATTGTGTAAATTATAAAGAAGAGTCCTTTTAAAGTTTTCTCTCATTGATGAATATCTTATTGCCACAATGCTAGTGTCTTTCTTTAACTCTCTTACTCTATGTATCAACATTCTGACAGTTGGATCGAAAATATTAGTAAGTAGAATTATCTTAATTTTGTGATTTACTTTGATGTCATTTAGATCTGAGCCTCATATATTTCAATGAACTACAACAACAACATCAATCACTTGACCCCTGCCATCACTTGACTCTATGTAGAGTTTTCAAGGCTGTAAATCTTTAAGGGAGCAGATACCTTTGTCTTTTGCCAGATCAAGTGATAGGTTTGAATTCATAGAGTCACCAAAGCTGTGTAAATTTTACGTTCCCTTCCAATTTAATCATTCTCTAATGGCGCTGTGGTGGTGGAGTGCTTATGGGTTGACCTGTGATTAGCATGATCAGCACTTCTAAACCACCAATGACCGTGAGGTTGTTTTTGTGATTGTGTTGGGAAACCGAGGTGGTGTGGAGGCTAAGCACTTGACTCCCAACTGAAAGGTCACCAGTTGGAACCCACCACTGTTCCACTGGAGAATGATGTGGCATTGGCTTCTGTACGGTTCAGCCTTGGAAACCTTACAGCTCAGTTCTACTCTGCTTATAGGATTGAGTCAGAATTGCCTTGCTAGAGCTGAGTATGGTTTATTGAGTGTTGTGGCTTCAGTAATCATGAGTGAGATTTAAATAACCAAGTTTCTTTAAATTACAGTACTTAGAATGAAAGATTTAAAATTATTTTTGGGAAAGACACTAACAGTGTTTGATAATATATGTATAAGCACACTGCAAAAGTTAAATTTGAGTTGTTAAACTATCACTAGATGTACATGTGTGTATAAAGCAATATGTAATCTAGTTAATAACCTCTACAAAGTTTAGTCTTATGTAGATAATTTCTAAGTTGCAAAAATTGGTTTTTGGGCCAAGCCCCGGTGGTGTAGTGGTTGTGCACGGGACTGTGGCCCACTGGGTTGGAGGTTCAAATCCAACAGCAGCTCTCCAGGAGCAAAGCTTGGCCTCCTACTCCCACCAACAGAGGGCAGTGATGCCCCCAACTCCAAATTAATTTTTTTTTTCATTTTGGTCTGCCTTTTTCAATGTTACCTGACATAATTTATACTCTTAGGTGGCAGGAGAGGAGCTAGAGAATTAAGACTGTAGATTGAAGAGAAAAAAAAAAGACTGTGATGGTAATTTGTTCATATATTTTCAGTTTGCTACATTTTACTTGGTCGTTAAAGATTTGTATATAATTTTGACTCATTTAATTGTTGGCATAATTTTTTTTCGTGTAGCACAGTTATTTTTATCCTGACTATAAAAGTTTTACATGTTCATTGCAGATAATTTGAGGCAGAAAAACAAAAAAGAATATAATGTCCACTAATCAGAAGTGATTATTAACACATTAGTTTAGAAAGTTCTCATCTTATTTCTGTACATCCCAGTCAACTGGTATTTTGTATTTACATATTTATACGTAGTAAAATTAGGAGCAGTCTGGTTTGGAACCTTTTTTGTTTAGTCTTTGTTCAGTCTTGTGTAAAGCATTGTGAACATTTTTCATCTTTTTAATTTCTAGTACTTGAGTGATAGCAGAATATCCAATTCAGTGAATATCTGTTTATTTGTCCCCCAAATATTGAAAATAAAGGTTGTCTCTTTTGTGGGAGGATTATTATTTCAGATAGTTAATAAATTCCCCATAAAGAATATGAACAAAGTTTTAGATTGGTCATACTTACATATGAGGGTGTACCCCCCACAAAATGGAATTTATTTTCCCTTTAAAGCTATGTATGTAAAACCATAAAAACCACTTTGTCACCTTCAAAATAATAATCTCCATTTCACTTAATACATTTGTGAAATTGGTGATTCCACTTTTGGAAACATATTTTTTTCAAACTTACCTGTTTGGTTGGCTGACAGCACCTCTTATGTCCAGAATGAGGTTCATCATCAATCGACATTTTGTCTTTTTTGAAATGAGAAAACCACCTGTACGCTTGAGCTTTTCCCATAGTGTTATCCTTGTAAGCTGTGTTGAAGATCACAAGAGTTTCTGCAGCATTTTTCCCAAGTACAAAACAAAACTTCACAGCCACACACTGTTCTTCTAAATCTGCCATCACAAAACTATGTTTGAACAAAACTGCTTTAAAAAAAAAAATTGGGGCTCCACAGGAGCAAAGACTGGGCCTCCTACTCCCACCACCAGAGGGCAGTGATGCCTTAAAAAAAGATTTAAAAAATAAAAAAAAACGTTTAAAAAAAATAAAAGAAAAATCACTGTGACCAGAAAGAACCTTCCCAGGCAGTGCCACTGGGTGCACTAACTAGAATTAGTTACTGCATGCCCACCTTGCTGGAAAAATGCCTGCTACAAGAGCTCTGCTCAATGGAGCATTTTCCAGTTTTTATTTTGGGGGGGGGGGTACCCTTCATATTCTTAGACTTGGTAAAGAGTTTGTTGGCTATGATAACAATATTTTATAAAGTATATTGCTGCTTTCTTTTGTAGAACTTCTGAAAATTATCATAGATATGTTTCTACCTCATATGAACTACCAGGCACTGGAGAAGACTTTGTTTTCTCAAGTATTACCTAAGGTATGTTATTTATTTTTATTATTATTATTATTATTGTTATTGTTATTATTATTTTATTCAGTCTACATGGCAAAGTTTGTGAGAATAATTTTTCAATTTAGATTATTCTAAACTATATCTGTCTTCCTAATGTGTCAAATATATTTTAAATATAAATAAAACATTAAAGGTAGATTTCATGTGAAAATAGGATAGTGTTAGATTGCTCTTTAAGCAATTAGAAATTGCTTCCAGATATTATTCTTTACTTATTTAAACTATCACTAATTTGAAATTATTGTTGGGTGCCATTGAATCCATTCTGCCTAATGGTAATTTAACAATTAAAAGCAGTCTTTTTTAGCAGATTTGCTCAGTACAAAACATTTTATTTTCTGGCTGCTGCTTTCATGGCCACTGATTGTGGATCCAAGTAAAATGCAATCCTTGTCAACTTTAATATTTTCTCTGTTTAGTGTGGTTTTGATCATATGCTCATTTATGAGGATTTTTGTTTCCTTTACGTTGAGGAGTAATCCATATTGAAGCCTGTAGTCTTTGATCTTCATCAGTAAGTGCTTCAGGTCCTCTTCACTGGCAACAAGCTAGGTTGTGTCATTTACATATTGCAAGTTAATCAGTCTTCCTCCCTTCCTGATGCTGTGTTCTTCCTTGTGTAGTCCAGTTTCTCTGATGATTGCTCAGCATACAGATTGAACAAGTATGTTGAAAGGATACATCCCTGACAGCATCTTCCCTGCTTTTAAGCACTTTAACCCCTTGTTCTATTCGGACAACTACCTCTTGGTCTATGTACAGGTTCTGCATGAACATAATTAAATATTCTGGAATTTCCATTCTTATCAGTGTTATGATTCACACAGTTAAATGCCTTTACATAGTCAATGAAATACAAGTAAACATCTTTCTGGTGTTCTCTGCTATCAGCCAAAATCCAGGTGACATCAACAATGATATATCTTATTCCATATTCTCTTCTAAATCCAACTAATGCCCGACAGCTCCTGTTGATGTACTGCTTCAATTATTTTTTGAATTATCTTCACAATTTTACTGACGTGTAATATTAGTGATATTGTTAGAAAACGTCTTCATTCTGTTGGATCACTTTTCTTAGGAATAGACACAAAAAAGGATCTCTGCCAGTTGGTTGGCCCGGTTGCTGTCTTCCAGATTTCTTGGCACTGACCAGTGAGCCCCTCAAGAACTGCATTGGTTTGTCAACAACATTTTAGTTGGTATTCCATCAATTCTTGGAGCCTTGTTTTCCCCTGGTGCCTTCAGTTCAGCTGGACTTAGTCCTTTTGCACTATCAGTTCTGGGTTATATGTTGCTACCTGAAATGGTTGAATGTCTGCTAATTCATTTTGGTACAGTGACTGTAAATTCCATCTTCTTCGGATACTTCCCGCACCACTTAATATTTTACGCATAGGATCCTTACACATTTCAGTTGTGGCTTGAATTTTTAAGCTTGTTAAATACTGAATGTCGTCTTCTTTTGGGTTTTTTTAATGCTAGGTCATTGAATAGTACTTTATAATGCTTCAGTTTGTTGTCTTGAGACTGTCTTTGAAAATTGTTCATTTCTTCCTTTTCAGTTTAGCTATTCTGCATTCAAGAGCGACTTTAAGAGTCTCCTTTGATAATGACTCCAGTGTTTTCTTATTTCCAATCTCTAATGACATTTATAGCTTCATATGTGATGTATATGCCATCCCACTACTTGTCCGATGTTCTGTTATTAGTGTTCAATGCATCAAATCTTTTCTTGAGATAGTTTTTAAATGCAGGTTAATTATATTCAAGGTCATATTTTGGCTCTTGTGAACTGGTTTCAATTTTTCAGCTTCCTCCTGAACCTTGTAGGGGAGTAATTGATCTGTTCTGCAGTTGGCCCCTGACCTTGAGCTGACGGATGATATTGAGCTTTTCCATCATTTCTCTCCACAGAAGTATTCAATCTGATTCTATTGTGTGTTTCATCTGGTTAGGCCATATATTTATATTTATATTCTTGTATTTTAAGGCTACTAAGTTAAAAATTGGAATGGGTGATGGTCTTAAGTCCAATCATTTTATGTTTTCTTTTTAGTTTATTAAAATAAAATTAATAATTGTTAATTAACATTTAATAATTGTTAATTAATAATTAGATTTTGTTTGGAAAAGAGTTAAAATGTTGAAAGAAATATTACTTAAAATTTGGGGCTGAGTCCCGGTGGCTTAGTGGTTGAGTTTGGGACTGTGGCCCACTGGCTTGGTGGTTCAAATCCAGCAGCAGCTCTCCAGGAGCAAGGCTGGGCCTCCCACTCCACCAGAGGACAGTGATACACCCCTCCTCCAAAAAAAGAAATATTACTTAAAATTTATCAAAGAAATTTCCAAGTTAAAAATGTTAGAATATTGGTAAAATACTAGGTCCATAGATTGTATTCTCCATCCTATTATTCATATATACATGGATATCTTAATATATAGTACTTTTAAAAGCACAGTGATAATATACAAAATGGATTTCTAAGTTAGACACTTAAGCAAATAATCCTTAGGATTCCTTTTACTTATATTCACTTGATTATTGTTTTAACTGAAGTTTTATAGATTTATTTTAACGTCTGAAAAAAGGTCTAGATATTGTATAGATGAAGTAGGGATGCTGAGCAGTAACAAGCCTGTGGGAAACAATATCTTCTTTAATTATATGATGTTGCTGACTGTGTTGTTAGTCTTACAGTATTTACACCATTTAATTTGTTTAGGAGGTCTAAATATTAAGATTTTAGCCTAAGTTTTCACAAACAAAAGCTTAGACCAGATACTGAACTCTCACATAAGAAGAGTGTTTTGAAATACTCGCAAATCCGAACTAGTTAAGAGTATGTCAGTAAGTGATTCAGTACTGGGCCACTATCACTCCAGGAAATAGCCTTGTAAATGCCTGGGTGAATGTGGTTTAATCAAGACAGTCACCATTCGTTCTGCAAAGAGCAACGTGTTCATTGCTTGTATCTAAAGACAACCCAACTCTGATGTTTTTATGGATGTTTTAAAATAGATCAAATTATAGAAATTACAATTTCAGGTTTTATCTGAGTTTGTTTTTAAGAGATTGTGTTGTAGGAACCCTTTTTTGGTGCCACTATTACTGGACAATTAGACAATATATTAAGCATGTTAACTAATATGAAATCAAATCATCATATTCTGTTCATAGATATTTTTTTGGTGTGTGTGGTTTCTTTAAATGTGTCTCCTTTTTAGTGACTTCTACTCTGTATAACTTATTTTGCTTCACAGACTGTGAAATTATTTGATGACATGATGGATGAATTAGCCAGTCAAGCACGAGAACTATCTAGCCAAAATTTAGAACTCCAGAGCACGCTAAGGAACGTTTTACAAGTAAGTCAAATGTATCGAAAAGGGGGATAGAGCAAGTTAAAAAGTGTGAGGATTTTAATATTTATATTATTTAGCCATGTATTCTTTTTGTAAGTTCCAATGCTTGAATATGGAGTCCTGATGATAGGGTGATTATATGTTGGGCTGCTTCCTACATGGTCAGCAGTTTGAAATCACCAGCTGCTACATCAGAGAAAAATGTGAGGCTTTCTACTCTTGTATGGAATAATGTAGTCTTGGAAACTCACAGGGGCAGTTCAACTTCCATCCTATAAGGTTGCTATGTATTTGAATCTATTCAATGACAGTAAGTTTCTATTTCAATACTTGAATTAAATTTATAGAACTAAAGACTTAAATATGAATATAGAAACACATTCTGGGGTTTTTGGTAAAATTTCTTGCTATGAAATACACACATCTTAACTTTCAGCAGACAAATAATCAAGACAAGATGTCCTACTTGTAATTTCTTGGTATGTGTGTAGAACACCTGCCATGTGCTTTGATACGTGGATTAGGATTCCAACTATTTTTTGTACACAAAAAACATATTCTGGCTTCTCTTCGGCGTGCCACGTAGATACTCTGGTGTCACCATGGGCCGCATCCCTGCCCGATGTTAGCGGTATTGTAAGAACAAACCCTATCCAAAGTCCCACAACCGTCCGGGTGTCCCTGATGCCAAGATTCGCATCTTTGACCTGGGCCGGAAGAAGGCGAAGGTGGATGAATTCCCACTGCGTGGCCACATGGTGTCGGGTGAATACGAGCAGCTGCCCTCCGAAGCCCTGGAGGCTGCCCGCATCTGTGCTCACAAGTACGTGGTGAAAAGTTGTGGCAAAGATGGCTTCCACATCCAAGTGCGGCTCCTCCCCTTCCACGTCATCCGCATCAACAAGATGTTGTCGTGCGCTGGGGCTGACAGGCTCCAAACGGGGATGCGAGGTGCTTTTGGGAAACCTCAAGGGATGGTGGCTAGAGTCCACATAGGCCAAGTTATCATGTCCATCCACACCAAGCTTCAAAACAAGGAGCATGTGATTGAGGCCTTACGCAGGGCCAAGTTCAAGTTCCCTGGGCACCAGAAGATCCACATCTCCAAGAAGTGGGGCTTCACCAGGTTTAATGCTGATGAGTTTGAGGACATGGTGGCTGAGAAGCGCCTCATCCCAGACGCTGTGGAGTCAAGTACATCCCTAACCGTGGCCCCTTGGACAAGTGGCGGGCCCTGCATTCATGAAGGCCTGAGTAGCCTTGTGCTGTCTACTTGTACCCACCAAATCACCAAATAAAATTGAACTTCCTGATTAAAAAAAATACATATATATATATATATTCTGAATGAAACTTCTTTCCTTTTTTCTAGACAATGGTGCAGGTCCTAGAAGCTCTTACAGGCTGTGTTCAGCATGTCTGTGCCACACAGGAATCCATTGTTCTAGAAAATATTCACAGTCTCCCCTCCTCAGTCCTTCATGTAATTAAAAGTACCTTTGTTCATTGTAAGGTAAGCAATTGGTCCCATGACATTTTAAATGGGCTAGGTATTTATCCATGGGTAAAAGGACTGATTAAAATGGTGCGTGTGCATGCATGCGTTTTATTTTTTAGTTTGTTATTGCAATGTGACTTTCTCATAGAGCAGATAGCATGTATGTAAATACAGGTTTTAGAATAAATAATAGAGAAGTTATAACAAGTGGGTCTTTTATTTTAAGGAGTTCTGGTTTTATGTAAGTCCTTCCTATAAAGTAATTGTGCCCTGCTTTCAATGTGCAGCAATAGTGGGTCAGGTGCGTTTTTTAATGATTTGGGTGTCTGTAAGGATATTAGCCCTGACTTAATTCATCTCTGCATTTCTGAGGCAGCTTTAAGGCACAAAAACTGACCTAAGGTCTCTGAGGCAAACATAGCTGGATTAGTATTTGATGGGTGAGTGCAAACCACTAATTAAGCAATCTTCCTCTTTGGTGAGATGGTGCTAAAATTAGGTCGTACAACTGACCAAATACTGTTTAGCTCCCATTTAGTTCTATATTTGGCATATCATGGAAGCCAGAAATGGTATTTTGCATCTCTTGACATGGCCCTATATGTAGTAGATATTAACTAAACCCTTGTTTAATGAATGGATATGTAAGTCAATAAAAACCAGCATATAATTTAACACCTTGATATTACAGTTTAATGTAAATTTGGCTCTCGAGTTTTTTGTGATTTGCTTTTTCCATCTTTTCTTCATTTACGATCAGAACAGTGAATCCGTATATTCTGGGCGATTGCACCTTGTGTCAGACCTTCTCCAGGCTCTTTTTAAGGAGGCCTATTCTCTTCAAAAGCAACTAATGGAACTGCTGGATATGGTTTGCCTGGACCCTTTGGAAGATGAGAGTGATAATATTTTGAATATGGTAATAGGTGAGTGGCATAAACAACTTGCTTAATAAGTGATACTTATTTTTTTTAAACTTAAACAAGACTATGTAACTGTTAAATTATTGATCCTACACTATTTCTAAAGATTCATGATGGCTTAGTCATTCATGAATATTACTTAGAACCTTGTCAATAATAGTCTTTTTAAAATAGATCTTTACACTTTATTTGCCATTTTACTTATTTATTTAGAATAATAAGACTAGCACTTATTGAATGCTTACTGAATGTTTTTTTCCCCCTTTAATAATAGTCTTAGATTTGAGAATGTAAATTTTAGTTTGGATGTCTTAACAGATTTGTGCATCTCGTTAACATTCAGAAAGTAACTTCTCCACAATAACAAAGATATTTGGGCTGAGCCCCAGTGGCGTAGTGGTTGTGTGCAGGACTGCGGCCCACTGGGTTGGAGGTTCAAATCCAGCAGCAAGGCTGGACCTCCTATTCCCACCATCAGAGAGCAGTGATGCCCCAAAAACAAACAATAACAACAAAAAAGCAAAGATACTCAACTTTATATCCAAATGGTCCAAATCTGGAGATATTACCCTTAGTTTTTTTAAATTGCAATCTGTAGTTGTTATTGTTCTTTGCTGTTGAGTGCTTTCCAACTTTTTTTTGGGGGGGGTGTGCATCACTGCTGTCCGGTGGTGGGAGTCGGAGGCCCAGCCCCGCTGCTGGAATTGCACCTCCGTCCCCGTGGCCGCAGTCACCGCGCACAACCACTACGCCACCGGGGCTCAGCCCGCTTTCCAACTTTTAGTGACCCTTTGTCCAACAGAAATGTGCCATCCTCACCGTTGTTCCTATGTTTGAGCCCATTATAGCATCTACTGTGTCAGTCCATCTTATGAGGGTTGTTGGGTTGACTAAATAAATAAATTCATAAACACTGTGTGTAGAAAGAACTTTAGTAAACATCCCAGCCAAGTACAGTTTAAATCCCTAAGTCCGATCCTAGCCCGTACGTCTGATACTAGTCGGTACGTTCCTTTTCAAAGTCATAAAACGAATGCAGTGATACCAGATGAAGGCAGATTGCAGGCCAGTGGTTGGAAAGTCTTGTGGGTCCAGTGGCTGTGTAAGCATCTCAGCACTGACATGGGTCTCCAGGTAGTCCTTCCAGCTCTAGGGCTCCAGCTTCATGAGCATGGCTCCATCAGTCTCCTTGACAGTAATGTCTCACAGGGAGTGAGTGCCTCCTTATCAGGATTGTCCCGCCTTCAGTGAGCTACTTCCCTCCCTGGTGCCTCCAAAAAAGATCATCAAGCTTGACCTGATTGACAGGCTAAACTCCACTCCTTCCCTCTTAATAGTTTCAAGTTTTCACCAGATTATGTTATTTCTACAAAAACTTTTCTCTTTTTTGCTGCCCTGCTACTTTAACAAAGTTAGGCACACTTTTCATATTGCTACTCAAAACACTTAGAAGTATATATTGTATGCTTATGTATCCCTATAAACATTTATTTAAGCTTTATACCTGGAATAGTTCCCCTTTTACATATGATTCGTCTGTTTTACTTTGCAAACTTTGCTACATTAGTTTCACCACACATTTAAATATTGTGATCCAGAGTTTGAGAAACTATTCTCACAGGGGAACTGTCATATTTGTAACTTGCTCAGATATTTGTGGTCAATGAGCTCACTCACATACCCGGCTGTGGGCAGAAGTACTGGGTCAGCTGTGTTGGTAAAGAGTCCTCCCTTACCTAGAGAATTCTTTAAATTTCCAAGAGTGTTAGAGCACACCTCAGTGCAGAAAGGCAATAGTCTCTCCTGCCTTGCATGGATGATTGTCCTGTTGACTAGAGCTAAGCCATTTTCATAATCTGCCATAGGCAGGGTATAAACCTTAAATGAGTCGAACTTTACTACTCCATAGGAATATTGTGCTGTTTAGTTTTAATTCTCCTTTGTTAAGTTTTCTTTCTTGAATACTTTGCCATTTGGGGGTAATATTGCAATTATAGTGAGTTGTATACCAAGGAACATTTTTGGATGTACTTAGATTCTGTGGTTAGCTGTGAACTGCAGAAATAAGGTTTCAATAATTTATGAAGAACTTAAGTCAAAAGTGTGGCACACTTTTTTCCATATTATTGCCTATTTTAAATTTAGTCAAACATTGTATTTCATAAATATCAAATTTAGTCAAATAGCGTATATTCTTAAGTGAACAAACTCACCACATGTTTCCATTTAATATCTTAACAGTCTACTGTCTTTCTTTGCAGTGATTCATTCATTCTTGGATATCTGCTTGGTTATATCCAGCATTGACAGTGCATTTCATGCCAACACTTGGAAGTTTATAATTAAGTAAGTTTCTTTTTCAATTTTTGCATAGAATATTTTCCATATCCTATATGTTTGCTTCCTTATAAGTTATCTTAGATTACATCTGACACATTTCATGTAGGTGTGTATATATTTTGAAGACACAGCTTTCTGGAAATACTTGTAGGCCTCAGGGCACATTGGTCTTCTTATTGCACTATAACATAGAAAAAAATAAGGTTAACTGGTTAGTTAATACAAAAAGCTCATGGAAAAGTGGAAACCAACAAGCATTGCAAAAATAGTAGGCTAGGCTAGACTATTTGTCTGCTTTTGTTTAATTTTCAGATATCTTTTTTTCAGGCTTAAAGGAATTAATAATTAGAATTCGAATGGCATATAATACATTCTTATATATTTTTGAGGGATTAAAATTTAGTTTTAATTACAAAGTAACTATAATTTGTGAAACTGGCATTTTGAGGCTAAGGAGGGTACTCATAGCTTTTCTTAGATTCTTATAAGTTGGAGATATGATTGAAGAAGTAAACATAATTAGGACTCTTTGTATACATGTATGAAATGTTCAAGGGCATTTTTACAGTTTTAGCTCTTGTTTTTTTTGACCAGCCAGTCACCCAGTAACAGTGCAGTGGCTGTCTATGTCGGAATTCTTTCTGAACTCACTTTCTCCTGTGTGGCTTGGCAAGTTGGTTAAAATGGGATCTCAGGTTTCCCCTTTGCAAATGGGAGTAATAGTTATGGCTTCTTCTTCTTGTGAGAACTGAGTTTATCAGAGTGAGAGGCTGAGAGTGGTGTCTGGCACATAGTGGGCGCTTAGTAAATTGTCCACCTCTCCATTATTGCCATCAAATCGCTTCCATTTCTGCTCCTTTCCAGTTCATTTTCTACCCAGCATTTGAAGTGATGTTTTAAAAAATGCAATGAAGATTGTTATTTGGCATCTAAAGTCTCTCCCATTTTACTAAGTATAACAACCCAACTCCTGGTTCCTGCTTTCCTCACTGGCCCATCTCAGCCTCTTTAAGGTCTCTCTCAATCAGCACACTTGCTCAGACTTTCTAAAACGTAGCAAACTCTCCTTCCTGTCCCAGAGCCTTTTCACGGCTTACCCCTATGTCTCTCATGCTTCTCTCTCCTACTACTCTGCACTTTGCTGATGTGTGCTTACCACTTTTCTTGTTAAATGGTACTTCATTGTGCCTGCATTCTTTGCCCCCCCACCCCCCCTCAGGGTAAGTTAGAATTCTCTCCCAGCTGCTGTGTTCTCCTTGAGTGTCCAGATGGTTCTAGCTAGCATACATCACAACTGTGATTATTTAATGCTCTCTTTTAAACTAGGTTACAGGCTCCGAACAGACAAGGCAGAGGTTGTGTGTATTTGATTTCATGTTCATCTGCAAGGAATAGCAGGGTGCCTAACACAAATTAAGATTTCAGTTAGTATTTTATAAAGAGGAAAATAACAAGCAATTTTGTCAAACATAAGTTTCAGAGATAATTTCAAAATACTTTAATTATGCCATGTTTAATTTATTGAATGCATTGGGATTTAAAAAAATATTTTCATGGGTTTAGGTTACTTGTGAGGAGCTCTGGTGAAGTAGTGGTTACTCCCTGGGCTTTGGCCTGACGGGTCAGTAATTTGAAACTTCCAACTGCTCATAGATGGACCTTTTACTCTTATCCATGAAGAGTTGCCGTCTGGGAACCTCACATGGGCAGTTCCGCCCTGTCCCGTAGGGTTGCTCTGAGTTAGTAGTGACTGGATGGCAGTGAGTTTGCTTTGCTTTTGGAAGTTACTTGTGTGGTATTTGTGATGATTTTATTCTTTTCCTTTTGTTCATCTAGGCAGAGCCTTAAGCACCAGTCGGTTATAAAAAACCAGCTGAAACATAAAGACATAATTAATAATTTGTGTGAAGACATTCTCTTCTCCTTCCACTCTTGTTTACAGTTAGCTGAGCAGATGGCACAGTCAGACACACAGGTAAAATACTGTCAACATCATTTTAAAAGTGTTTCTTACATTTGCTGGCAGTTACTACATTTCATTTAAATTCATCAATCAGTTTATTTTAAAAGGTTTTCATTTTTTGTTTATTTAATCCGTAGAATTGCTTAAATCCCTTACAGTTACTCTTCACCCACAGCATCACCTCTGGAATGCCTGTGCCCCTCTTACACCCTCTCCCTTACCTGGTAACTGATCAGCCAAGATAGTCTTCTTAGAATATTTTTAAGTTTTCTCTCCCAGAATTAGAATTAAATTCCTGATATTTGTTTTTGACCTACTCAGAGACCTTTCTATATTTCTTTTACCAATACACTATGACCTATAGTCACACTTTGTATTACCTGTGTGTATTTAATGTATATATGCTTCAGTCTTCTAAAATTGGCATAAATTTATCTTATGTTTATATATTAAAAAAGTTAATAGAAGCTTGAATTGTTATCTGATATATGAAGTAGATTGTGTTCTAAAAATTTGTTAATATCATTGGCAATTAGAGCCCATTTTTCTATAACAGCAATATATATAGTGTTCTCAGACTAGCTCTGTAAATTCTGTGTAATACTTAAGAGTTCTAAATGACTCTTACTCAGAACCTAACAGTCAGACATAATAATTTTAGTGAGAAAATGAATTAAATGTCACTTTCTAGAAGAACAATAACCCATTGCTTTCTATTGCATCCCTGCAAACTGTATAGGGAATTTCTTTGTGCCTACTCGCATTTCTGCAAAGGAAATGCCCAGTAGATTTTATCTAATTCCTAAATTCTGGTAGCAGTGAGTTTGGTTTGGGTTTTGGGGCTCTAGTCTTTAATGCTACATTCTGGTCTACAATGCCCCCTAGTGTTCATTATTGGTATTTATTTAAAAATCAAACGAAAACCCAAATCAAGGGTGCTTTTTATCTCAGCTTAAAGTTTTCCAGTGTTTTTTTTAATTAGTTAGGTTCTAAATATTTCATTCAATGTGTGATTGCTGCATTTGAGTATTTTAAAGAAGCAACTGGAAATATCGAATACATTGTTACAAATACAAATGTTGAATACAAAGCTGAAATGTTAAATATATTTATAGTTTCAGAATAAAATTTATTCAGTTAAATATGTATTTAAAACAATGTTGAAAAATCATTTTATTTGAGTTTTTAAAATTAATTTTATGCATGGAAGTCTTCGAAATATGTTTCTAATATCCCTAACTTCAGGTTTTCCAGTTTTATGGAAACATACAGCTGAATCCGTTAGCACGGACTAGCAGATAAAGAATTTATTATGATGTTTATATTTTTAATCATTTTATTGGGGGCTCATACAACTCTTATCATGATCAGTACATACATACATCAACTGTATGTTGACCACATTTGTACATTTATGACCATTATCATTCATGAAAAATCCTCCTTTTACTTAGGTTCTTGGTACCAGTTCCCCACATTTCCCCTCCCCTCCTACTCCCATTCACTTATAAACCTTTAGTAATATACAAATTATCATTATTTTGTCATATCGTACACTGATGTGTTCCTTCACCCACATCCCTGTTGTTTGTCGATCCCTGCAATTGGTTCCCCCTTTCTACTCCTCCTTCCCTCTACCCTTTAGGTATCACCACTCTCCCCACTGGTCCTGAAGGGATCGCCTTTCCTGAATTCCCCATTTTTCCAGCTCCACTGTACATCCCCTGGTCTAGTTGGATTTGTCAGGTAGAATTGGGATCATGGTAGTGGGGGGAAAGGAAGCATGTAAGAACTCGAGGAAAGTTGCATATTTCACTGTTGCTACACTGCACCTTGAGTGGCTCGTCCCCCCCTGCAGCCCCTCTGTAAGGGGATGTCGCTACACCTACTGGTGAGCTTTGGGTCCCCCATCTGTTGTCTCTCGCATTTATAATGAGAACATTCTTAGTTCTTTGATGCCTGAGACCTGATTTATTCTTCAACACAGATTGAGCTTGTTTTTTTTTTTGGGGGGGGGGGGTGAGGGTGCATCACTGCTCTCTGGTGGTAGGAGTAGGAGGCCCAGCCCCACTGCTGGAATTGAACCTCCATCCCAGTGGGCCGCAGTCCCGTGCACAACCACTACGCCACCGGGGCTCAGCCCTGAGCTTGGTTTTTAAAAGAGAACGCTATATTAGACTTTTTAATATAGGCAGGAACACGAGTGGCAGGGCGGTTCTGCATTGGGCTGCTAACGGCAAGAAAGTACCAGCTGGAAGAGAGTTGGGGCTTTGTACTGATGTAAAGAGTTAGAGCTTAGAAGCGTACGAGGGCGGTTCTAGCCTATCCTATTGGGGTACTGTGAACAGGAACCCATTCAGGGCAGAGAGTGTGGTTTGAGAGAATTTTTAATAGAGTTTTTTATTTTCTAACAGTTTTCCTATAAATGTGGGGGAAATTTTGATGTAATTTCGTTTCCATTATAACTCTTACTTTTAAAAAATAGAATATTTACAGAAATTTGTGTGACTCAGAAAATAAACTATTATGTGTATCGAGCCTCTGGGTGGTACAATTAGTTAACATGCTTGGCAGATAGTCAAAGGTTGGGGGTTTGAGTTAATCCAGAAATGCCTTGAAAGAAAGATCTGATTATTTGCTTTCAAAAAAATTAGTTATTGAAAAGTATGGAGCACGCTTCTACTCTGGCACGCTGGATGTTGCCGTGCTTCAGTATCATCGACCAGCAATTAGTTATTTTATGTATTGTCTACCAGTAGATTTATTGCCACTACATTTAGATTTTTAGCAATGTTTTCTTTCTTTTTTTAAATTTATTTCAGAGAAGGAAGAATGAGTACTCTCATTTTGAACCATTGAAAAGTGCTCAGATCAACGCTTCTTTGTTTGCACTGTAGTCCCTTTATTGACTTTAGGATGTAAACTATTTTAAACTTTTGAGTAAATAAGGATAGAATTTGTGTTATTTACCTTGCAATTTGAAAATGTCAATATAAAAGCCTTCCTAGATTTACTTAGTAGTGTTCGAGTGAGTAGTGAAATAAAATGAGATCCTTCAACTAAATCTTCAACTAAATCTTATGCAATTTCTCCTTTGAGAAGAAAAAGTAAGCGACATTATAATAAACTGGTGCCTTTGTTCATTCATTTCACAGGTATTTCTAGTGTACTTCAGTGCCAACATGGCACTGGGTGGGTAACATTCATAAGCATGGATATGTATATAAGAGACAGTTTTAGGGTTAGGGTCAAAGACAAAAGAAAAATATATATAGTTTATATAAAGAGTAATTGTACATTAAGAAGGTGTCCCAACTTTAGTCCAGTCCAAGACCATAAGTCCAATATTAGCTCATCTGTCCAATACCAATCTATTGGTTCTCTTCAGACTCATGAAACACATGTAATGAAGCCAAATGCAGGACAATCACAAGCCAGTGGGTAGAAAGTGTTTGGGACCAGTGGTGGTGTAAGCATCTCAACACTGGCAGAGGTCTCTTCAGAGGTCTGGTTGCATCCATGTGGCTTGCCTAGCTCAGGGCACTAGTGTAATTCCATGTATCTTGTCAGTCGCAATGTCTCCCAGGGAGTGAGCCTTGTCAGTAGAGTCTCCATGCAAGCAAACTGAGGAGGTAGTGTCGCCTGCCCCCAAGAAGGAATACTGGATTTCCCAGAATTCTCAGGAGAAAGCCATACCCACACAGAGGTCTCATTGGCTATCTACAAATTGACAGGCTAAATCCCACCCCTATACTCTTAAGCCTCAAATTGACACCAGCTTAGGTGACTCCCACAGAGTTCGTATTCTTTATTATCAAAGAATAGTGAATTTTCATCTAATCCATTTTGCTGCAGAAAATTGATTTCAGGTATTTTTAATAAAGATAAAAATGGAAGTTCATATTCAAATATTGTATTATTCTGTTCGCTTTTGATTGGATTTAGCTAAAGTGTTGCTAAATTAGAAAAGAAATCAAACACTGTCCATTGATATAAAAATTAAGTTATAATTTTCATATGAAATTTTTCTCAAAGGTAGTAATGTATCTTTGACTTAATAACTTAGT
>PVJH01014100.1:40907-58198 GCA_004026705.1 Nesogale talazaci
CTCAAGTCTTCCCTCAACACAAGAACACTTTGTTCTAAGAATGTGGCATTGTATGACACTCACCTTCCTGACACTATCGCTGAAGACAAAATGGGTGCATGACCAAATGAAGGAAATTGATCATGTCCGGATATTAAAAGATACGGGGTCTAGGGTCTTGAAGTCAAACAAGTGGCCTTCTAGCAGGGGAACAATTAAGGCTATGTGGAAGAAACATCCCCAGCTTGTGTGATCACAAGGTGTTAAAATAGAGGGTTAGCCAGCTCCCCCCCCCCCCCCCCCAACTAATCATGGATTCAATAGGTGTAATTGTACAGTTGAGAATTAAAAGATTATAATAAAGTCATAGAGAAATATGAGAGATGGGATAGGGTAAAATAGAGAAGTCAGGCACATTTCATGGTAGCATGCTCACCTCCTGGATGGCCATTATCTCAACTGCCAGGTCCGTGGACAGTGTGGGCAGAGAGGGTAGAGGAGAGTGAGGAGGTGGTTTATTACTAATGAAGGCTTATATATCTTTTGAGGGTGTGCAAACCCCCTGATTACAGGAAAAGACATGTCACAGGAAGGGGTGGTATTATAGGTAATACAGTAAAGAAAGGGGACAATCTAGGGGTGTTCATGAAATAGGAAGGGGAGGGATTGGGGTATATATGTGACAAGATGAACACATCCTAGATTTAGGGTGTCAGCTTAATTTTGGATATCACTGAACAGATTTGAGCACTTCTCTGGCTATCCTTATCAGTAGTATGTGAGCCCCACCTACAGTGGACCAGACCTAAGTCTGATTACTGAATGCCTTCAGGGAAAATATCTGTAAGCATCTGACCTCCCACCATGTGCTCGCAAACAGTCTCTAAGGTTTGACATATCTTTGGGGGAGACAAAGCTGGGGAAAAGTCTTTTTTATATTCCACATTGAAGGGAACTGGTATCAGAAATTCAGAAACCAGCAATCATACTAATGTGCTAGAGAGGGGTCAGAGTGGAGACCCAAAGCCCATGTTGATAATTGGACATTCCCCCAGAAGGGACATTACATCCAGGGTACAGTATAGCATTGATGAAACACAACAATTCTCTAGTTCTTTAATATTTCTTCCCCCCTATTATGGTCTCAGTTTTGCCTAATAAACCCTGCTAGACTGGTGTATGTACACTGATTTAGATAAGAGCTTTGAAACACAGAATCCAGGATGGAGAAACCCCTTAGAAACAGCAATGGGAGTAACGATTCCATGAGGATACAGAAAAGAGTAGGGTGTGGAGAACTGATAGTAATGGCTGTATAAAACTCTCGAGGGAGATGAAGAACAGAATTGTAGGTGAAGGGATACATTGAATGGTGTGGCATATGTAATAATATAATATATAACACTAAGGGTTCATTAGGGTGGTAGGATGGGAGGAGGGCTGAAAGAGGAGCTGATATCAAAGCGCTCAAGAAGAAAGATAATGTTTAGAAAATGATGATGGCAGCATCTCTACAAGTTTGCTTGATATAATTGATTTGTGAATTATTCTGTAAGATCCTCCAATAAAAAGATTTTTAAAAAAATGAAAACTTGGCTGGCATCACATAGTAATTGTGGTAAGGGCCAGGATTTAGCCCTAACCAGTGTGTCCCTGTAGCCCTTTACACTGTTCTGCATACATGTTCCCTATCTTGCTTTAGCCCACTGCTTTGTCAGTGCACAAACATACTATATATCCAAAGTCCTCACATATTCCATAAATACTGAATTTGGGAAGCAAAAACCTTTCATCGGTTATAGGGAACCAAAGGTAGGGATTTGATAGATACATTAGAAAACAATGATAGTATTGCATTTGTATTATTATTTTTTTTGGGGGGGGGGGGAAGCATCACTGCTCTCTGGTGTGGGAGTAGGAGGCCCAGCCCCACTGCTGGAATTGAACCTCCATCCCAGTGGGCCACAGTCCCACGCACAACCAGTACGCCACCGGGGCTCAGCCCGCATTTGTGTTATTTTACAATTTGTTTTCCATGGAAATTTTTTTAAGATATATTTACCTAATTAATTTAAATAGCTATATAGTTTTCCAGTTCATGAAGTATACCTTACATATTTTTAGCCATTTCCAATTGATGGACAATTGGTTTATTTACATTTTTTTTTTACCATATAACATGTTACATTGCATACATTTGCTCTCAGATATATTTCCAGAAGTTGAATTGCTACTCGCTCGAGGAATTTTAACACTTTAAGCTTTTAGTAATAAAAGATCTCATTATTTTATGCTTTTGTCAATGTTTAAAGCTTATTTTCTTATTTCTTTCCCATCCAAGGGATGTTTTCAGTCTTTTTAAATCATCCTCTTCTCCAAAAGATACACAATTTGAATTGCCAACATTAGTTTATTGGCAGCTTGTATTTTCTTTTTCACTGAATAGTTTGTTTTTACATATAATTCTCTTGTTCTATAAGACCTTATTTATTTGTTATCATTCACTTTAAAGTCAACAAAGAAACTACCACTGTTGTTTACATTAAGATTTCTTTCCATTTTTGTAAAGCAATAAAAGAAAATGAATTGCTGTCAAGCTGACTCAGACTCATGTATCCCAAGAGAGCAGTGCTCTGTCAGTTTCAATGGCTGACTTCAGGAAGTAGGTTGCCAGCCCTTTTGTTAGGCACCTTTGGGTTAGCAGGTGAGCATGCGAACCACTTCCATCACCTAGGGACTGTATATTGAGTTAAGTTTCATGAAATAACTCTGTAATTTTTTTGGTTTTTTTATGGCATCACTGCCCTGGTGGGAGTAGGAAGCCCAACCTTGCTCCTGGAGAACTGCTGTTGGATTTGAACTGTCAACCCTTTGGGCCACAGTCCCACACACAACCACTAGGCCACCAGGGCTCAGCCTATAGTTTTTTTGATACTTGTTTATTAGTATTGCACCTAACAACAATGCAGAAAATAACCCAATTTTTTTGGTTATTAAAAATTAAAAATGTGTTTATTAAAAATTAACCTTGTTTATTTAGTGAGTTTCATATTATTATTTCTAATTTCTTTTTTTTGGCCTAGGATAATGCTGACTACAGATTATTTCATAAAACACTCAAGTTATGTCGTTTCTTTGCCAACTCTCTTTTGCACTACACTAAGGTAAGGCCTGCGTGTTATAATGTAAAATAACTTACATGAATTATAAATGACCATATTTGTGTTCAATATTCAAATCATTTGAAGTTAACTTTGTCAAGAGTGTATTTTACAATTTTTTGAAAAAATGGCTAATATTATTAAATATTGAGCATGTCTTTAAGATGTCATCATTTTACTTAGTTAATTCTCAGAAAAATTATTTCAGTAAACGTAAGTCAGTTTTCAGATTATGATTCTTTTTACCTTTAATAACATGAAATTATTTCTATCATGTCTCTAGTTTATATTGTACAGGTTTAAATATCAAAACTAATGATTTTAAGAATTTCTGTGTATTTGATAGTCATTAGAATAGCAAGTGATGGTAGAAAGTATGCAGACTTCAGAAACTAGAGATGTTGAATTTTTCCAGAGACTTTGTGAAGGCCCCGTGGTATATGACATGACAAAAGTTGTCAAAACAGATTCTGTAGAGTGAAGAGCAGAGACGGCTTGTATAAAGAAAGGTAGCCAGTGACAGCTCTGTGTCACTTATCCAGGCTATGTTCTGTGAAATAGGACACATTCAGATGGCCATGGGGCAAGTGGTTCCTAGGGTACATTGTTGTGTTCAGTCTAGATAGCTTCTGCTGTTTCAATCCAGGGTAGCTCTCTGCTGGGCTTTCCTCGACTGGTGACCCTTTTTCTAAGCCACTTGCAGGAAAAGTCAGTTTCTCTGCCCCTGAGAACCTGCCCTGCGGAGGGGGATAATGGTGGGAGTTAAGGGCTTAGGCTAATAAATCAAGGCTGGAGCACCCAGGTGCAGAGCCCAATGGTAGGCATAATGTGGGGTCTAAACCTGCTGAGTCATGGGAGCCAAGGGAGAGTCCAAGTTTGGACGTTTGGACCCAGGTCTCCACTGCCATAGATTAGTTACATTTTGGGCTGGCAGAGCAGTTGGCTTCAATCTCAAACAAGGTTACCATGAATCACAGACAATGCCATTGGATAGGGCAGAATGGATATTAAACAGTGCATACCTGTGATTTAAACAAAAAATGGTTGCCTGTGTTGAGTGTGCCTTTGACCTCGTCTTTCTCTGTTTTTGAGGAAATGATGAGAATATCTCATGACTGTTTATTATATAGTTAGACTTGATAAGCACGTTGGCTATGGACACATTGCTGTCCTATTTGGCTCTTCTGGACAGTTGCCACTTATAGAAGTGGGCTAGTCTCACATTGGGCCCCTGAAGTGGTGGAGGTACTTCCATCCCAGGAAGTTTTAGCACCCATCTCATATTTGCTTGATTTGTGGATGGAAAAATGCCCCCTCCCTATGCTCTTTTAAAGAATTCTGTGCTAGTGGTAATTTTGAAAAGCCATTACCCTTTTATATATTATAAACTAAAAATGATTTTATTTTTTAAGAGGTAGTCTAATGGATGGAGCAGTCATATCTTTACTTTAACCTTAACCTTAGAGGGCTTTAGCTATGGTGATTTGATTAAATTACTGGTATTTGAGCTTCAATTTTCTAGTCTATGAATTGAGGAATAACAATTCATCAAAAAAATTTTGAGAGAACTAAAATTTTCATGTTTAAAGCCATTTGGGACATGTCTGGTGTGTAGTTGGTTCTCAGTAAATCTTACCTGCTAATTGTGGTTGTGGTGGTAGTTGACATTAAGGTATTTAGGATTCTTAGTCTTTTTTTTCCCCTAAAATAAAAATTTTAATGTGACATACTGAAGATTCTGTGTCAGTGTGAATGTCTTTATCAGGTTGCTATGCGTTGGCATCAGCTTGATGATAGTTTATTTTTGGTTTTGTGGAGATATGGGTTAGGAAGGCACCTTTTATACAGAGACTGAATAGAGTTGTTTTATTTTAGGAATTTCTTCCTTTTCTCTCTGATTCTTGCGGTAGATTACACCAGCTTTATCTTCAGTTACACAGGTAAGAATAGCTGATTATTAAAATTCAGCAGTGTCGTTTGTATCACACAAAGTTTAAATGCATTTAATTTTAAAATAAAACTATTTTTTTCTTAATGATTGAGTAAATCCTTTACAGCCTGCATTACCTTGCATCTTCTCTAGTTGTCTCGGGGACCATACTCTAGCAGTCATTCCCAAATGGGAGGTTTTCTTCCTTACGTCATCATCTTTTACACCTTGCTGGATCAGTCTCCTGAATGTACAAGCACGCTGTCATTTCTCCATTTCAGAACAATGCAAAACAAGTGAACATAACCCTTTTTTTGGTTTGTTTTAAACATGACTTCTTGACTCTGCCTCCTCATCCTCTACCTGTCTGCTATTTCTTGGCCCCTTTTTATAGCACAGCTTCTATTAAGAACTGCCTATACGACTATTATTATTTTCTTTCTTGAAGCTATTCCAGTCAGACTTTCCGTTCTACCACCCCAAGGCAGGTTATCAGAGACCTCATCAGTAATGTCAGCTGGCCAATTCTTGAGCCTTTTCTAATGGCCTGAATTCTTGGCCAATAGCATCTTACCTTTCCTTTGGAACACTTCCTTCTGATGGTTTCTTCTGATCTCACTGGCTGCTTTCTCTACATTCTTAGCAGCAGCTTTTTTAACTTGGGTGTGCTCAATCCTTGGAATATTTCCTTTCCATCAGGGTTTTGTTTGACCACTTAACATGTATCTCTTTCCCGAGTGCTAGATTTCAATGTCTGACTGCCAATCAGTACCTCTCCACTTAAATTGTCCCAAACTCAATGCTTGATTCCTATGCCACCAAATGTTTACCCCAGTTAAAATGGTAACTTTACTTTCAAGAGTAGATGCAAAAATCTTGCCATAATTTTGGACATTTTCCTCTTGTTCTGATGTCCTGCATCTATGTACTCCCTTAAATTCTGTCTGTATTACCTTACCTTCATAGAGAATGTGTGTGTGTGTGTGTGTGTGTGTGTGCACAAAGACGGTTTCTATTTGATCCCATCCATTTTTATTAATTTTTAAATACTTTTATTGATGACTCATCGATCTCTTATCACAATACATACATTTCTACAATGTGTCAAGCACATTTGCACATATGCCGCCTTCATCATTTTCGTGTGTTTTTTTTGTTTTTTTTGGTGGGGGCATCACTGCCCTCTGGTGGTCATGGGAGCTACCCAGTGCTGCTCCTGAGAGCCGCCACTGGATTTGAACCGCCAAGCCCGCGGGCCACAGTCCCGCACTCAACCACTTATGCCACTGGGGCTCTCAGCCCGCCATCGTCATTTTCAAAGCAGAGGTTCTGCTAGAACCTCTGATATCAGCTCCCTGTTTTGTATTCCTACTTACTTGCCCGCCCTCCCTCATGAACCCTTGATAAGTTTTGTCAATTATTTTTCCCATATCTTACATTGTCCTCTGTCGTCTCCCCATTTTTCCATTATTCGTCCCCAGGGAGGGGGTTCTAGATTGATCCCTGTGATTTGTTCCTCCTTTCTTCCCTAACCCTCCTGGTATCTCTACTCTCCTTCTGGTCTAATCCTATTTGTAAGGTAGAATTGAGGTCATGATAGTAGGGTGAAGGAAGCACCAAAGAACTAGAGGAAACTTGTGTGTGTCATCGGTGCTATATTGCACCCTGACTGGCTCATCTCTACCCTCTGACCCCTCTGTTAGGGAATGCCCAATTGTCTACAGATGGTCATTGGATCTTCACTGCATGCCCCCCCAACCCCCATTCATATCGGGTCTGGTTTTATTCTAGGTTTTAGATTCCTGATACCAGATCCATCAACACCTCATGGTCACACAGGCTGGTGTGCTTATTCCATGTGGGCTTTGTTGCTTCTGAGCTAGATGGCTTCTTGTTTACTTTCAAGTCTTTAAGACCCCAGATGCTGTATCTTTTGATAGCTGGGTACCATCAGCTCTCTTCACCACATTTGCTTTTGCTACCATTTTGTCTTCGGCGATCATGTTGGGAAGGTGAGCATCACCCAATGCCAGATGTTAGAACAAAGTGTTCTTGTGTTAAGGGAGTACTTGTGTTGAAGTCCAATGTCCGTCTGCAACCTTAATTCTTATCATATAGACATGAGTACGTAGTTCTACTCCCCTTTCCATATATTTATATATGTACATGTCTATGTTTAGGCCTCTATAAATGTCCTTTGTTTCCTGATTCTTTACTCTATTTCCTTTTTACTTCCCTGTTGTCCCACCGCCATGTTTGGCCTTCATTTGGTTTAGTAATCCTTGCTGTTACATTGCCCTTGATTGAGCCCCACTAGGCATCCCAGACCTTCCTTTCATCACTTTTAGTTCACTTGTTCCCTTGTCTCTGGGTTGTCCCCCTCCCCCCACCCATTTCCTTTCTCCCACCTTCTCTCCTCCCCACCCTGAACCATTGGTCCCATTCTTTTCATCTTCATATTATTTTTCCCATTATTCTTTGTTTTGCCTGAATTTTTAGAACAAAACACCCTGTGCTATTTTTTCTTCCACCCTTGCCTTGGTGAATTCTGTTCTCCATGCAGTGCCTCAAGTAGGTGTGATAAAGACATAACTCCTGTCATACCACTTTTGTGTTCAGATGCTATACTTGTTCTCATCTGTATAAAGTAGCCATCCTCGGGAACAGGGGTCAGCAAACTGGCTCTGGAGCCATGGTGCGACTCAAATGCATACATGTGGGTCTGAGGTAAAATTGAAAAATCTTGAAGGATGTTATTCAGCGAATGGTGATCTCATTTGTAAAAATACATGTGTAGCTCTCAAATTAGTTTACGTTGTTATGAGGGACAGGATTGGTTCTTCTGTCTGAAAAGTTTGCGGACTCCTGTGCTACAACCATCTCTCCACATTTCCATGTTTCAGTTTTATCTTCATAGCATTTATTAACATCAACTTTATAATGTCTTTACTTTCTTGCTTAATATTCTCCACTGGAGTGTAAAGAATAAGCACTAAGATTTTTTGTATTCTGTTTACTTCTATTTCATTGCCTCCTGGAAAGAAGCACTTACTAAACATTGATCAGATATTTTAAAACTACATTATTTGATTGAGAAACCCAAATCATTTTCTTGGTGTTTTTTAGCTGTGATTTAAGTCTTTGGTGTTTTTTTTTTTTGGTGGGCATCACTGCTCCCTGGTGAGTAGGAAGCCCAACCTTGCTCCTGGAGAGCTGCTGCTGGATGTGAACCGCCAACCCTCTGGGCCACAGTCCCGCACACAACCACTACATCACCGGGGTTCATCCCAGTCTTTGGTGTTTTTATCATTTGTGTATGGCGTTTATGTTACTTATAATTTAATCCTCACAACAGTTCTTCATTCTGTATTACAATTAAAGAATCTGAGGCTCAGGGTTGTCAAATGAAAGACCCAACTAATAATTGACAGAATTAGTGATTTTTTTTTTTTTTTAATTCTAGGACGGTTTAAAGTGTAATGTGCATCCTTTTAAATGCTATTCTCTCCTGACAGGATTTTCACTTATCCTGAAAAGTTAACCATAATTAAAATATCACAATGGAGAATACTGAATACTTTATATCATGTAGAATCTTAATGAATTTTTAGTATAAAACTTAGTGTTTGAGACACTTTTCAAGAAAAACCTTTGGATTCTCCTTCAGTGCTAGTACTCATATATAATTTATTTCTTATAAAGCTCTTGCTTCTGAGAAGTGACACTGATTTATAGTAAACTTGGCTTTTACTTATTTTAAAACAATTTTTAAATAAAGGTGAATAGGCTTGAAATTTTCAGTAATGTATAAATAATGTTTTATTAGTTAATTTAAGTTTCATGATTATTGGAGTATTTTTAAGGACACTAGTGCCAAATGTAGTATTAGAATACAGCAAACAAGTCCAGCGATTTCTATGAGATTACATACTCTACCTTTTGTGGGAGTGCATAGGTTAGCCAGCCATGGTGGTGCAGTATTTAAAACACTGGGCTGGGAACCAGAAGGTCAGCAGTTGAACTTAACCAGCCATTCATGCTTCTGTGAAGATAACAGCCTTGGAAACCTCTGTGGAGACACTTCTTCTTTGTTGTACAGGGTCATTATGAGTCAGAACTGTTTTGACGATTCCAGGTTTGGTTTAGGATAGTCACATTAGTTAGGTTAGAAATCTGTATATTAATTTTGGTATGTATTCAGTAATTTGAAGCATGTTTTCTAAAATGTATGCCACTTATTTTTTTTTTTAATATACTTTCAACTCCTCAGTAAAGTTAGGAAATAACTACTATAATGTGTGAGGTTTTGTACCACTTCTCTTTCCAGTAAGTTTCCTCCAAGCCTGTATGCTGCCTCAATTGCTGCAACACAGCAGGAGGAGATTGCAGGCACGTTCCTGGTGATCCTGGATCCCCTCATCAGTCAGTTGCTCCCATTCCAACCTTTTGTACAAGTGGTTCTAGACAGTAAGTTAGGTAAGCTTCAAAATCAATTTCATGTAAATCATCCTTTTTCGATTATGTCATATTAAAGACCTGGCTGTTTTCCTTGTGAAGTCATTTTTTTTTAAATGAAAAACATTTTTTAATTTCTGCTTTTAAAAAAAAGTCTATGTGTTTATTTATTTCCTATCACAAAATTGTGCTGGAAAGACTCAGGGAATGTTTCTACGCTCTTGTTGCAACTTGGTATGTTTGAATACCCCTCAGATCTACCATGTGAACTGCAGTTCCCACAATGCCTTCTTCTGGTGGTGGTCATGAATAAGCTGCCTTTCCAGCCTGAGGACGTGCAGAGGCAATGGTGTGCAGAGAGCCTGGTCTCAGAAGCTACAAGCAGGTAGCATTGATGCTGGTTGTATTCCAGGTGGTTTATTGTGTCAGTGTGCTACTGTTCAGAATGGTCTTGCAGTTTGTTGTTTGGTCAGATCTTCTAGTTCATTTATGCTATGTCAACACATTAAAGACTGGATTTTTTTTTTTTTTACCAGCTTACCAAGTTTTTCAGCGTTAGTTTTTTTTGCATTAAACCGTAAACACGAATAAACTCAGGATCCATCCACAATGTGTTATCTTCCTATATACCTATGAAGAATGTATATATGAACTTCATATACATATACACAAATATATAATAATGCTAAAAATATTATAAAATAATATTCAGTGATTTAGAAGGCCTTCCTTAGTGGTTAATATTTTTAACATTGATGATAATATAACAGAGTAGATGTGCTAGGTACTGTGAGTTTTTCTGGGAAATTTCTCTAACAGTCTGCCATGTCATTACCATAATCCAGGCTCTATTTTCTTACTGCCTGGATCATCCCAGCGTTAAGTTTTTCATTTGTTTCTTGAGCTATTCTGAACCACCACCCAGATAGTCTCTCTAAAGCCTGGACCTGAACTTCCTGTTTCTGCTCAGTAATTAAAACATAATCTCTGAATTCTATAGCTTTGTATTGAAAGTTCTTTTTTTTTTTTTTAACCCTTTGGCATTTTATTGCCCTTTTGGTGAAATTCCCAATTAGTAAATCCTATACAAATTGTTCCATGATATAAGTTTCAGAAAATCCTCTCTATTCTTTTGATGTCTGGTGTAGCACCTCATCCCTTCACTTACTTTGTTCAACGTCATTGCTTCCATCAGACTGGTTGGCCATGTCCGCCACTTACTCAGGCTTTGTATTTATCTAATATATCATTTACTTTTAAATTTGTTATTTGAATCCCTTGTGAGGGTTACAGCTAATGTCACCTCTTTCTGTTTAAACTATAACTGTTCTGCTGTTTACATTGATTCTATTTTAACCATTTAATGGAGTTTTTTTAATTGGCATGTCATGCACACATTATATAATCAAATAGTTCAGTCATATCAAGAACAGTTATTACCACAATTAATTTTAGAACAGTCCCCCATGGGTAAATGGTCTTTAAAACAAGTTGTGTGATCGCAATGTTTCCTTCCCCCTCCTGCCTCACTATACTTCACAGATCCTCTTACATTCCCTATTTCCCACCTCACTTAGGCATCCCCTATAAACCCTTGCTTCACGGCTGGGAGACCCAACAAACAATAGAAAACAAAATAGAAATAAAGTGGTAAGGATAAAATAATATAAAGATAAAACAAATGATGAGTAAGAAAGAAAAGTCAGTATTTAAAATCATTTGAGTTTTAAGTTCCTTAAGGAATTTTTTCTTTCAGTGTGTATGGGTCATAGCTTTGCTCCTTGTATTTGCTAGGGCTTCAGAAAATTAGTAGAAAAATTGAGTGAAAAGATAACAGATTTTTTTTCCATGAACTTTTTGAGTCCCCTTGAACAATATATTAAGTATTGTTACTAGGGTTTCAGTTCATGCACCCACAAGTTTATTCCAAACAAAATGTGTTTAAACTGCTTCTGTGATAAGTGGATGACTGCAAATAAGTTCTCTCAATAATACAGCTATCTCATTAAAATGTCCATAAAAAGATCCAGTAGAAATAAAGACTTCTAAGAGGATCTGCTGGATCAGTTAAATTCAAGGCAGAAAGATCAGTTCAAGACATTCAGGTGACTGTTTTTTGGTATTTCAAAGGTGTTACCCTGATAGATTTTTTTCCTAAGGACATATTACCATCATGAGGGATTATTTGTTCTATGAAGAAGTTTTGAAATAATGAAAAAGTGCATTGGTGAGAGGAAGGCTAGGAAAAACTGCGCTGAGGGTTTTTTTTTTTTTTTCCTATCTCATAGCAGCGCATCTCTTTAGTCTTCAAAAGTAGCAAGGTCTGTCCTATTAGAATTTTGTTAGGTATTATCACCCTACTCATCCTGCGGTCCTGATATCATTGGCCCCCTCAGACTTGTTTGTTTCCCAGACTCAAGAATGTTTCAAAGGAGGAAAGTTCCAGTCCTTCAAGGGTGCTGTTTTGATGTGGTGTAAATTGAGGAGCTCAGAATTCTTTGGGAAAGAGATAGAAACACCATCTTTAGAAGTAGAGAAGATAAGTTGAAAAACAGTATCTTTCATCTTTTGACATTAATATCTTAAAAGTTTCTATGATAATACTTTTTTACTTCCCCTTGGACTTGATTAATGATTAAAAATGTGCAGGGAGGGCTGAGCCCCGTTGGCATAGTGGTTGTGTGCAGGACTGCGGCCCACTGGGATGGAGGTTCAATTCCAGCAGCGGCTCCACAGGAGCAAAGGCTGGGCCTCCTTCTCCCACCACCAGAGGGCAGTGATGCCCAAAAAACAATCAAACAAAAATGTGCAGGGAAATGCTTCTCCTTTAGGAATTTCATATATGAATATTCACTAATTAGAAACTATTATTAATATATATCTCTTGAGATATAAGCTTGACAAAAATAACCTTAAATGTCAGATTATTACTGTCATACCTCCAAGCTGTTAATTGTTAATATTAAATTCAATGTTCTTGATTTCCTTGCAGGATATCACTACTCAAAGCCATTTTCTACAGTTTCGAGCAGTGTTCTGGTGAACTCTCTCTGCCTGTTCGTTTACAGGAAGTAGAAAGTAAAGGACAAGCCCGGGTTGCTGTCACGCTTTATCAGCATGTTTGTGTTCAACTCTGTGCATTTATTGCTTCCTCACAGCCATCACTTTTTTCTGAATTGGTAAGCTATTTACTTGCCTGCTAAGCTGAAGTAAAATATGGGAAAGTAAACATGTATTGTTCTTAAAGATATACTGTTAGACAATTATATCTTTTTAATTCACATATCTGAAGAAATGACTATCCTAGATTCTTATACCATTCAGAACTAGAATTTAGCCAGAATGTTTGGGAAAACATTTTGGGTAGGGAGGCATGGAAAGACTGAATAAAGGAACACTGTTTAGGATTTTACCTAAGTCAGTTTCATAAAAAAAGAAATGATATTATGTAGTACCAGACGTCTTATAGGTCTTAGGCATAATGAAATTTTTTGCTGTTGTTGTTACTGTTTGTTTTTATGATATTGGATTAGAAAAGCGTTTAAAACAATGGGGGGGGGGGGTTTCTTAGAATTTCTCATATTGTACCAATAGCCAGTAAGTATCCAAAACCAAGATAATAAACCCATTGCCTTTGAGTTGGTTCTCTTTTTTTTTAATAAAATAACAAGACTGATTTAATGCTTTTGGTTAGAGAACATTAAAAATATTTTGCTAACGGGATAATGGTCCTATAAACAAACAAAAAACTATATGTAAAGGACTGATTTATTGCAAAGAATTATCATATAGTAAAACCCATGTCAAATAATTTTTAAAAACAATTTTGAAAATGCAATGGATTAGGTCAAAGTCACAGTTACTTCTTGGAGATTTCAGGGCTATTAGATGCAGAAGAAGACTTTTCCTTTTTTCTCTTCTTTTTTTCCTTTTTATGATGTTTTGCTTTTTTGGCCTTGGTTTTTCTTTCATTTTTTCTTTCTTCTGAGATTTCTGCTGCTTCTGTGTTGAAGCGTCCTCTTCAGTGGACGTGGGTGAGTAGGACCTTTTCCTTTTTTTTTTTTTTTTCAATTTGAGTTTTCTTTGGCTTCTGTTTTCCTTGCCTTCATTTATTCATTTTTCTTGTAATGCCTGTAATTTATTTACTCCTTGATTCTCTTTATCACTGTCTTCACTGCTTGTGCTGCTAACATCCAAACGATGTTCCTTTTAGGGTTGACTCGGAGGAAAGTGCGGCATTCAAAAGGCAGATCACCAGGGTAGTCACATTTTTTACAGCCTGCTCTGACATTGCCCTGGTGGCAAGCTGGGACAGCCATGGCGCCAGCTGGAGGGACCCCTGGAGCCCCCGATTCCCGCGGATGAGCTGGTGGTCCTTCCCCTGCGAGGATGGCCATGTGGGCGCTGCAGAAGCTCGGCCAGGCTGGGCAGGGCCCGGCAGCCTGGGCTGAGTTGATTCTCTCTTAAGTCCTGTGTAGGCTTTCCAATGCTATAAATATTTATGGAAGTTGGTAACCTTAACTTTGCCCCTCAGAATGGTGGATTTGAACTACTGCTCTTGTGGTTAGTGGTCCATACAAGTATAGGCATATTTATCACATTTTAGACCACTTTGAATTCTCATAGGCAGGGACTAATAGCTTGTGCCCAATAAATTAGTTTCTTTCAGATACTAAGAAGTAGAAGGTCCTTAGAGAGGAACTGTTACTTTAATTTTGCTAGTGCTTTCTTGTTTTATTTTGAGCAATGTCATATGAATAATTATTATTTTTGTGAATCTTGTGTTATAAGCTAGTCACTATGGTTTTTCTGTTTTTCTTTAGGATGCTGCACTATTGAACACTGTGCTAAGTGCTAAAATGATCACCTCCTTGTTAGCTATGGACGCTTGGTGTTTCCTTGCTCGGTATATCATACTTAAATTTTTATTTTTAAATTGATTTATGGTTGTGACTGATAGTAAATGACTTTGCACCTTTAAGTTTTACAGAAAAAAAATCTGTTTAATCCTTGAATAGTCTCTCCAAAATAGTTTTTCTGTCACAGAACTAAATTAAGAAGTTATTTCCTTCTCTTCTTCCTTTGATTTAGGCAATTCGATGTATAGATTTGTATAGATTCTGATACTCCTTGGCCATGGAAATACTGCAGTTCATATGCCCCAGAATATTTAGTGCTTTATGAAAATGCACCTTTTCCCCTTTCTGAACAGTTGTGTAAACCCGATTGCCTTTTCTCTCTCTATCTCAGATATGGTACTGCTGAACTCTGTGCACACCATGTCACCATAGTGGCTCATCTGGTGAGTAGAATACAAGACAGAAAACACACTCTTTCCAACTAGTTCTTTTAGGACATAGTCTTAAATGATGGGAAAATCAGAAGGAAACAGCACAGTAACCAAAATTGTCTTGGCATTTTCTTTGCTAATGCTGGTGTTATTGAGAAAGACATATTAGAACATTATGTCTAAAACTGGGAAAACTGCCGTATATTTTCAAAATTTATTGAGATCTAATTGTTCTGAGAAGGAAATACTAGATTGCTAATTCAGAATAAACTTAAAACTAAATACGAAAGAGGAGAAAAGAAAAGAATTATTTGTAATTTTGAAGGTTAAGAGTTCATCTTTCTCTAAATAGGACTTAGACAAACTGTCTCTTGATTTCGTTGTATCTCTTCTAATCAGGATGATTAACTTTGATAATGGTTGAAACCTTTAAAGAAAGAAGTAATGCTTTGTAAAGAGTAAAGTAATGTAATCTTTTCAGTATTCAATTTTTTTTGCTTTAAATTCCAAGTTGTTTAGTATCTTGTTCCATCTAAGATGGTGATGAGTTTCTTTTTGTCATTGATTTTTGATAAAAAAAAAAAACTTACATAGTTCCATTTGTGTTTTGTTTCTTAGCAGATTGCTCTTTCATACATTCCTTGGTATGCCTTTTAAGGATTTTGTAAACTAAAGCTAATTTGTTATATAACTTAGATAGCTGACATCTGTGTCTTTGTGGCTCGTTGTCTTAATCATCAGTCACATTACTAAATCCTCAATAAATTTTCATGAATGATTTTCATGTTGTGTTTTATGTCTTAGGTTTCATTTAAATAAAAGTTTGTACTGCATTGATTTTTCAGAAAATAGAGTTTACAAAATCTTGGAAGGATGCTTCCATTTTGTAGAGTTTGAGGATCAATACATCAAATGGAAATTTAAAAATAAAAATTACAAGTATTATTTTTAATCATAATGCTAATTGTGAAAGTAATATAGAGTCACTGAAGAAAGAAATGCCCAAATTAAAATAGGAATTGACTCGATAGTGACTGAGTTATGATTACTGGTAACATTTTGCCATATATTTTTATTATAAAGCCTATAATATTAAACGAATCAAATATCTCTTCTTCCTATTTTCCTTTCTTCTTTTTTTTTCCTCTCTCCCTCTTTTTTATCCCCAGATAAAATCTTGCCCTGGAGAGTGTTATCAGCTTATCAACCTGTCAATACTTTTGAGGCGCCTATTCTTCTTCATGGCCCCACCCCACCAGGCAAGTATACCATAATTGTCACTCTTTTTCAGCAATTGGAAAAGTTGTTTTTCCCAATTGATTCTTTTTTGGGGGGAGGGCGGGGGGGCATCACTGCCTCTGGTGATTGTGGGCACTATCCAGTGCTGCTCCTGAGAGCAGCCGCTGGATTTGAACCGCCAGGCTCTCGGGCCGCAGTCCCACACTCAACCACTTACGCCACCGGGGCTCAGCCCTCCCAATTGATTCTAAACTCAGTGTTGACATCTTTTGATGCTATTGCTACCTATGTACATACAGATATTGATATTCTTATGCTATTAATTATCGCATGCACTCGTGTGTAAACATGAGTTTTTCAGCACATTTTTAGTGTAGTTTTTGTGGTAAAACTAGGTGCCTCAGGTTGACTTACAGTACTCTTAAGTTCTGAAATATATCTGTGCTCTCATATTGTACATTTAATAAGTTAAATGGCTTTATGTCTTCTGCCCTTTTAATGTTATTTTGAAGATCTAAATTTTTTCTTTATTGATATCTATTATTTTTAGAGAAATAAGTTGAATTTCTAGGGTAATATTAAAAGCAAAATAAGCCTTAGTTTGCTTACAGGAGAAAAGCAAGCTCTGAAGTGATAGAAGAAATTGCCCAATTATGTAAGCCAGCATAATGTAAGGTACCTCATGGACTGATCATATCTGAACTCCTATTGGGCTTTCTAAAATGTGGGTCCCTATAGCCATGGCTGTGGGTCAGGTGGTCATAGAGACTTTGGTATAGAGTGGGTCTGGGTGGTGGCATTGTCTTTAAGTTCCTATGAGATTCTAATGGGCAAAACGTGGAAACCATTCGGTTTGACCTTAGGTCCTTTGGCACTGGGTTTGAATCTGCCTTCTTGTGACCTTAAACAGGTCATCCTTCTAGCTAGAAGGTGAATGGTGTATGTATCTATATATACTTTGAGAGATTATGGAAAGACTTAGAGATAATAGCATCAAAAAACACGCTAGGGCCAACTTCATGAGAAGTGCTTAGTAAGTGCTAGGGGTTATTTCTGACTAGAATATTTGCCCCATGCTATGCTGCTTCCCTGCCTTGGAGAAGTTGGCCAGGCACCAGAAGAACCACCCTAACCCCTTGATCCTCCTCCTAAGAAATAGCTTCATCATTGGGAGCCCACTAGTCTCATCTGTCAACCCTCTAGAAAGCATGGAAAGTTGGTGCCAAAACTACAAGAG
>PVJH01014101.1:0-58155 GCA_004026705.1 Nesogale talazaci
CCTATGGTGTCACTGTGAGTCAATACTGACTTAACAACAACTGATTTTGCTTTGCTTTGGCTTTTTTGGCTTGGTGATCCTGCTGAATGGCATCAGAGCTGCAATAGCCTCCTGAGTTTGCTGAGAACACTTTGCTTATCAAATGAGAAGTGGAAAGTGCCATTACTTGCATCACCCTCTTCCACTCTGCATAACGACCTACTAAATGTGACTGCTGTATGTGCAAAATCACTTGAATGCATCCATGCTGACTCCACCACCAGATCTGTTATCCCAGATCAGTTACCTCACTTATGAAATGCTCTAACCCAGACCAAAGTCTGAGTCCTTGGCAAAAGTCACTAAACGAATAACTACTAGAGTCAGTTCATATGGACCATTTCAATACTACCACTTTGCTATCCAACCACTCAGAGGTACTCATTTCCTTCACAATTCAACACATATGCCCAAGGACCTATTTTTACTGTTTCTTCATACTTTTTATCCAATCATAAAGAGATTCTCTAAAATATGCTAAATATACACTTTCCCTATTCTTTGAGGAAGGCAGTCCTCAGTGACATCAATTATTTTCCAATCCTTGCACATATATTCAAATTTTTTTAAACAGAGAAACTTCTAACATTTTTATTTTATTAAATGCAGTTGTTCTCATTAATCTAGGTTGATATGAATTAAATCTTACTATGTACCCCAAAGATGTAATATAAGGCTATGCACACCTGTGATTATTCAACAAATACTAGCTAACTGACACGTTTCATATGAAAACTAGGACTTATCTACAATACATCACTGTTATTAAGAGGGAAGGAAAGAACATTGTGCTATTTTCTTGGGCTTAGGTTGTATTTTTTGTTTTGTTTTATAACCAAGAAGTTGAAAGGAAAACTCCCCCAAATAACCTTCATAATACTATACACACAAAGATCACAAATGTGTGTCCCATCTCTTCAATACACAAGCAACTCACCCTTCACACCTAAAAACCCATTACCATCAAGTCGAGTCTGAGTCACAGTAACCTTATAAAACAGAACAGAATTGGCCATAGAGTTTTCTAAGCTGTACTCTTACATAAAGCAGACTATCACATTTCCTCTCATGTAGTGGTGGTGAATTAAAAATTTTAGGTTTAGAACCAAACCAAAATCCAACTCATGATCACTTAGTGCATTTGAACACCCTGTGACCTTAAACAACAACGTATAACACCTCCATGTTGTTGTTGTTGCTACATTACACTAAGTCAGTTCAGACTCATAGCAAACCTACGTACAGCAGATCAACACTGTGTGGTCCTGTACTGTCCTCACAATTGTTCTTATGTTTCAACCTAATGTTGCAGCCACTGTGTCTATCCAGCTTATAAGGGTGATTCCTGTTTTTCACTCACTGTCCTGCTTTTTATCAAGCAGGGTGTCCTTCCCCAAGAACTAATTGCTCCAAAGTATGTGACTTGAAGTCATGCCATTCTTGTTTCTAAGGAGCATTCTGGCTGTACTTCTTCCAGGACAAGTTGGTTTGTTCTTTTGGAAGCCCATGGCACTTTCAATATTCTCCGCCAGCACCATAATTCAAATGTAGCGATTCTTCTTTGGCTTTCCTTATTCAATGTCCAATGTCCAGGCATACTAGGTGATTTAAAGTACCAAGGCTTGAGTTGGGTGCACTTTAGTCCCTCAAAGTAACAGCTTTGCTCTCCAATACTCTAAAAAGGTCTTAACCAGTAGGTTTACCTACTACACTGTGTCTAATGTGACATGCCATTTGCTCTTCGACTGCTGCTTCCATGATACAGAACAAAACCCTCCATCACTTCAATCTTTTTCTCCATTGACCACAATTCTACCTATGGGTCCAGTTATGAGGATTTGGTCTTCTTTACATTGAATTGTAATCCGTATTGAAAGCTACAATCCTTAATCTGCATCAGCAAGTGCTTAATTCAAGTTTTCTTCACTTTCCAAAAAGTTATGTCATCGGTATATTGAAATTTGTGGGAAAAAACTTCCTCCAATTCTGGTGCCACAGTCTTTTTTATATAAACCACCTTCTGTGATGTGCTCAGCATACAGACTGAATTAGTTAATGGAGGGCACAACTCTAACCCACACTTTTCTTGATCTCAAACTGATTAGAACTGTTCGATGTAGTTTAGATCTTTACAGGAAGGAACAGCTTCATCTTTGTCCCTCCAACAGCCAGAGGGGTGGACTTGAAGCAATGACCTTATGGTTACCAGCACAACACTAACCCACTGTGCCACCAGGATACCTTTTCCTTAGAACCAAACTCACTGCCATCTAGTCAAATTTGTGTCACAGCAAATCTGTAAGACAAAGGAGAACTACCCCAGGTTTCTGAGGCTGTGAATCTTTAGCAGAAAGCTTCATCTTTCTCCCACGGAGCAGCAGGTGGTTTCAAACTGCTGACCAATCGATTAGCAGCCCACCTCGTAACCCACGCTGGCACCAGGGCTTCTTTGACTCAGGACAGTGATGCACAAAAACGATGCTACAGATGAGAATTCACTATGGGTTTCAGAAATCCCCACACTCAATAGGGAGCAACATAGAATGACAGAGGTCAAGCATTCATATCTTTGAAAGCCCTCCTGGGAATTGCCAAGAACAGCAAAACTGGGAAACAAATGCTTTAGGAAGCTGCTCACCTAATGCACCTAAAGCACTAACTTGCTAATGGCCTCAATCCACTGCAAAGTCAAAGACACCACAAACAAGTAATTGTCATATAGATACTAGTCCATCGGACTCTTCCAAATTCCCTCACTTCACAAAAGCGATTAATTCTTTGGAAATGAGACTTGCTCACTGATGCTGAGTAACTGTTAAATGGTCTCAGGCTGCGGTAAGCTTATGTTATTACACTAAGGGGCATGGGGGGTAGGGGCACTTTTTTTCCCCTCTTTTCTCAAAAAGTATTACTTATTATTTTATTGGGGTTGTTACAGCTCTTATCATAATCCAAACATACATCATGTCAAGCACATTTGTTAGCATCATCATTTTCTTTCTACGTGAGCCCTTGGTATCGGCTCATTTCTCTCCCAGCCCCTCCCTCATGAAACCTTGATAATTTATCATTTTTTCTAATGTCCTCCATGGACTGTCATCTACCTTTACCCATTTTTTCCTTTTGTCCTCTTCCTGGGAAGGAGTTATATGTAGATCATTGTGATTGGTTTCCCTCTTCTCCCCCCACTTCCCCTTCCCCTCCTGGTATGGTTACTCTCATTATTGGTCCTGAAGGATTTATCTGTCCTGGCTTCCCTGTGTTTCCAGCTCTTATCTGTACCTGTGTACATTCTCGGGTCTAGCCAGATTTGGAAGGTAGAATTAGGATCATGACAGTAGGGGGGAGGAAGCATGGAAGAATTAGAGGAAAGTTGTATGTCTCATTGGTGCTATACTGTACCCTGATTGGCTCGTCTCTTCCTGATGACCCTCTGTAAGGGGATGTCCAATTGTCTAGATGGGCTTTGGATCTCCACTCCACTATCCCCCTCATTCACATCGATGTGATCTTTTGTTCTGGGTTTTTGATACCTGATCCCTGGTCCTATGGACATCTCATGATCACACAGGCTGGTGTGCTTCTCCCATATGGATTTTGTTGCTTCTCAGCAGGATGGCCACTTGTTTATCTTTAAGACTTTAAGACCCCAGGCACTATATCATTTGATAGCTTGGCACCATCAGTTTTTCTTCACCACATTTGCTTATGCACCCATTTTGTCTTCAGCGATTGTGTCAGGGAAGGTGAGCATCATGGAATGCCAGGTTACTAAAACAAAGTGTTCTGGCATTGAAGGAGTACTTGAGTAGAGGTACAGTGTCTGTCTGATATAAATTTTAGACATTTGGCTGAGCCCTAGTGGCGTAGTGGTTGAGTGCGGGACTGCAGCCCATTGGGCTTGGCGGTTCAAATCCAGCAGCAGCTCTCCAGGAGCAAGGCTGAGTGTTCCCACGACCACCACCAGGGGGCAGTAATTCCCAAAACAATAACAACAAAAAATTTTAGACATTTATCTGATGTCTTGAAGATCCTTCAGAGATTTCACAAATAAGATCAATAATTTTTTTTTAAGTATCATTGCAGGGATGCAGGAGGACAATAAACTTGATAGGAAAATAAGCTAGCCCCATATACCAAAACTATGAAACAAGAGTTTCCAGAACAGAGGTCTTGGTATCGTCAACACTGAGATCTCATTCGGTGTCTCTAATGTAGACACAGTAAGGGTAAGGTGGTCATTCATGCCACACACCAGGTATCCTCAGCTCCCTACCTGCTTTCTAGGAGGACAGTCTGGCGAAGCTAACTAGACCACTGGGTGTCAGTAGGGCCAGGGGACTCTGTCTAGACAATCGGTTGAGAGTAAAAGTAATTCCTTTTAAGGCCAGAGTACTTCATTTTTGGCCCAAGGCACCAGAGGCCTCCTTCCTTTCTGTGTGGCAACCAAAGCCAAATCCAGTGTTGTCATGGCAACCTTACAGGACAGTATACAACTGCCCATAGGTCTCTAAAACTAATCTTTCCAGAAGCAAATTGCCACAATTTTTTCATAGCAGAGGGACTGATGGGTTCTAAGTGCTAGCCTTTGCTTAGCAACTGATCACATACACTACTGCATCATCAGGGCCCCCCGACATGACGGCCAAGCCCACACCCACTGCCACGGGGCAGATTCTAATTCACAGTAACCCCACAGGACAGGATAGAACTGCGTCTTGGTTTTTCTGAATCTTTAAATCTTTACAGTACCAGTAAGTCTCATTTTTCTCTTTCAGAACACCTGGTGGATTCAAGCCACCCACCTTGCAGTTACCAGCTCAGTGTATAACCCACTAGGGCATCTTTAAATGATATCTGGGAAAGGAGCAAAACATCCAGAACAATGCTTGATGAATAGGAAACAAGGATCATTGTTTTAAACCTATGATTTTAGGAGCTCTTATTACAATAAGGGAACATAAATTATTATGATCCTCGCTAATAAAAAATAAGGTAATCAAAAAGCTAAAATTAGTTGGGTTTTTATATGCCAGAACTGAAAAATCTGAAAAGAAACCACTGCATTTACATTCACACCTAAGAGAATTAAAAGACCTTAGAAATCTAAGTAGAGATGTGAAGGACTTACAATACATTAAGAATTATAAAACACTGTCAAAAGAGATTAAAACAGACTGAGAAAAAGATGGTCCATGTTCATTAATTGAAAGACTTAATGTGGTAAACATGTCAATACTATCCAAAGTGAACTATAGATTCAATGCAACCAGGACCAAGCATTCAAAAAACCCTTTTCACAGAAAGAGAAAAGCTACTCCTCACCCTTATACAGACGAGCAAAAACCATGCAGACAGAATGAAGCAGAAAGGCTAACAGTGCCTGGTTGTAAAGCATACTATACAGCTACAGTAGGAGCCCTGATGGCATTGCCAGGTAAAGATTGGACTGCTAACTGCAAAGTTGGCCGTTCAAACCCACCGACTGCTCCTCAGGAGAAGCTCTAGGAAATATTTATAGGCTCAGAAACCCTACATAGGCTCACCAAGAGTCTACTCGCCTCAATGGCAGTTTTCATTTGTTTTTTGGTACACAGCTAAAGTAAGCAAAATAGCCTGTGACTAACATAAAAAAAGGAGTCCTGGGGGCACATGGCTGTATAGTTGGGCTGCTAACCACCAGGACAGCAGTACCTACACCAGACGCTCTGTAGTTGAAAGACAGGGTTTTTTACGCCTGTAAAGAATCAGTCTTAGCTTTGGGGGGGAGAGGGGGGTAAGAAAAAAGAATTAAAAAAAAATATATATATATATATATATATATATATAATAAAATTTAAAAAAAAAGAAAAAAGAATTAGTCTTAGAAACCTATAGAGGCATCAACTCATTGACATTGAGTTTGGTTTTTGTCATTGAAAAAAAGACATGGCTGAGCCCCGGTGGCGTAGTGGTTGTGCACGGGACTGCAGCCCATTGGGATGGAGATTCAATTCAAAAAGTGGCTCCACAGAAGCAAAGGCTGGGCCTCCTACTCCCACCACCAGAGGGCAGTGATGCCCAAAAAACAAACAAAAAAAAGTAAAAACAATTTAAAGGGGTTGAGCCCCCAGTGGCGTAGTGGTTGAGTGCGGGACTGCGGCTCACAGGCTTGACGGTTCAAATCTAGCATCAGCTTTCCATGAGCAAGGCTGGGTAGCGCCCACGACCGCCAGAGGGCAGTGATGGAACCCCCCCCCAAAAAAAAAAAAAGAAAAAAAGACATAAAGCTGAATAAAATAGACCTGAGATGCCAAAAATAAACCACACAGTTCCAGTCAACTGATTTTTAACAAGAGTGCTAAGTCCATTCAATGGTGGTGGAAAATTTAGCTCTTCACAGTTAACAAAAAGAACAGGATCCATGGAGGTTTTTAGGGGTCATGGTGTCATGGGGCACTGCAGTTAACTGGCCCAATAGTATTAGTTAGTGCTGCCATTCTACCGCCTAGTTCTTTGCATAGGACCTGAGGTCTTAAGTTTACAAGTCGACATCCAAGGCACAATAACTAGTGTCCAGTCCCCTGATGTAACACAGGAAGACGGAGAGCTAGGAATCTGAGGAGAATGGGGAATGTGAAGCTAACATTACTGAACATTTTGACCTAAGATGCTAGATAAGAGTACTAATCTAAAGAGAAAAAACATACAAACCAAAATCTTAAAATCTACAGGTTTCATATTTTCTAAAAGCCTGGAAGGTGAAAGAACCTCTGAAACTATTACCCTGAAATAATTTTTAAGTCTTAAACCAAAAGTATACCCTAGAATTTTCTTAAAACAAAACAACAGTTCTACTTAACTCATAAATATATCTGTCTTGAGCATCATGGTCCTTTAAGATCAATATGGGACCAAACTTTAACAGGAACTTAAAAACTTAGATCAGGACCTTAGAAGGCAATGTGTTTATGTTAACAATGGTGGAACATCTCAGTGAGGAAGGAGAATGGTCACACCACTTGAAGAATGTAATTAAAGTCACTTTATGGAACCTGTACAAACTGATGAACTGGTCTATCTTGCTGTATATATTTTCAACAACAACAACAAATCAAATTTGGATAAGGGTATGAACTGAGGGGAAAATTATTCTAAACAAGTAAGACAAAACTGTGGGCACTGCTTAAATCTTGGCTATAGGGTTACCTGGGGAATGCTTAAAACAATCATGGCAGTATAGTGCATTTGTATTTCACTAACAAAACAAATTCTTTAATAGAATACCACTAACAATTTTCTTTGAAGGTGATTACTGGTGATTTTTTACCTTTTGTGCGTTGCTTGTCTATCACTTATATTTTGATTCTATATTATTTTAGAGATAAACATAAAAAGGTGTTGTGCTATTTTGTTGTTTTTATTTTAAACAAAGTGAGGAATGGCCAATTATAGAATTAAAAAAAGATCAATATTCGTGAGAGTGGATTTGGAGAAATAAAGGTTTGGTAGTTACGTAATCTCATGTCAACTTTAAAATTCCTAAGAAGGTACACGTGGAGTCTAGGCTGTCAATCAGGTCAAAGCCTGATGTTGCCTCCTTGTGGAAATTAGATCTTAGGTCTTTAGATCTCCGTGATCTTGCACCCACTGGCCCCTGGTCTTCCTGCATTCTGCATCACTGCATGTGGTTGTGTGAGTCTGAAGAGGGGCATAGGGTCTAATATCAGACTTATGGGCTAACACAAGATTTATGGGACTTGAGTTAAACTGCTGGGATGCTTTCTTGATACATAATTAGTTCTTGAGTACCACTAGATTTGTTTCTCTAGTCAACCCCACCTAACACATAATGACAATATTCACTGACGAAATTCCCAAATGTAAGATAAGAATGTCAGGGGTTCTATCTCACTTGCTATTTTGAATTGTATGGTCCAAATCCTGATTTTTTTAAAACTATGAAAACAAAATGATCCTGGAATGGAATAATAAAAATCTTATTTTTAACTAGGAAAATTTAAAAAATACATTTATAGATAAATATTTATATATATATATATATAAATTTACATAAAATATATAAATTTATATATAAATAAACACAAACAAAAAACAAAAAGGGTTGAGCCCCGGTGGCGTAGTGGTTGTTCGTGGGACTGTGGCCCACTGGGATGGAGGTTCAATTCCAGCTCCACAGGAGCAAAGGCTGGGCCTCCTACTCCCACCATCAGGGGGCAATGATACCTAAAAAACTAAAAAAAAAAACCAAAATACTAGGAAAATCTAAATTGTAGTATGCAACTCATTCTTCTGTTCAAACCATACTACTTAAATGTTCATAATAAAAATGCCTTCAACACATACAGATTCCAGTATAGCCATTCTGTTGAATACCAGCCAGAAAAAAAAAATCTTCCTAGTTAGTTTTCTATGTTTAAGTAGAAGCAATGATGTTTAAAGTATGTATATCCTTTTGGGAAATAATTTATCAGAGTAAATATGCAAATATTGTTTCCCAACTTAAAAAGATCAGCAAAAAAACAAAACCCAAGACACAAATGTTGAAGTGAGAGACATAAAAATTACAGTTTCTTTTAATACATTACAAAATTTTTGAAGCACTAGGAAAATGAAGTGATTTGTCGGCTCGTCAGTGCCAGTTAAAATGAATGAAAATCCATCAGCCTGAATTGCCACTGTGAACAAGTGTGAGAGAAATAGGCTCACTGTGGCTGGGGCTTTTATTATTAATGGGCCAATCCCCAAATCATAAAATAGTTTGTATTCATCTAATATCTAGTACTCTAGTTTCCAAAGTGGTAGTCTTGGCTTTATAACAAAGACCTTATTTTGACAGACAATGAAAAATCAGTGCTTCATCCAATTAAGCCATCCAAAGCAGGGCTAGGATATATATGAAAGCAAAATGAACATGCTATTTCTCCATCCATGTTTCACTTAAACAAAGAGAATCTCACCCTCCATCAGGAACAGCTTTTTGGGTAATGTCCAATGTCTGACTTCTCTAGATTCTCCCAGGTTGGCTACAAAGTGCAAGGTCTCTATTATTCCCCAGGGACTTCAAAGAAAAAGCCTTTAAGCTATTGGTCACAAAAATGGATTCACTTTCTTCAATTTAAAATGGAAAACAAGTCAAATTTAATCACCAAATTAGTAAGTAAACAAATGATAGGATACCTATATGGTACGGGTTGAGTTATGCGGGCCCCTCAGCCCCTTCCCAAATAAGTGTTGGGAGTCCTGGCCCCTATGGATTCTAATCCTATATGAAAAGTGTTGCTGCCTTAATTTATGTTCTCTATTTTACCTCTCTGGGTTCCAATATCCATCATCACGATGGCATCACAGAATTTACACACAAAATTTATGATTAAAGGGTTTATTAAGGAAGTTAACAAGTTGTAAGGCCAGTAAGAAATGCTCAGAGCTGAGTTGTTTATCAGAATAAGTGACAAAGTTCTTTCAGTTTTTCTAGTCAATGCCCCAAGGGGCATATCACTGGATGAAAGCCTCCACCCAAAGGCATTCAACTCAAGATCCTTGGGTCAACAAACTGAACTCACTGAATGAAGTGCCCTTGACACATCCACTCCTGGAAGCCTCCACCCGAAGGCACTCAACATCTCACTCCATAAGCCAGCCTCCTGCACAAAATCACTCAGCTCTACTTGCTCCAGGGTTCCAGAAGTCCATCACTGTTTCATGCTCTGGCTCCTGGTTCTGCGGCTGCTCCTCTGCTGTTATAGCTGTCTTGTAGATCCAGGAGATTCGATGCACAGGGGTCTGGAGTCCAGAAAATTCAATCCACTCCTGGATCTTGCTGGTAGTGAGACCCCTCCTCCTGCTTTCCAGAGGGCTCATTTTATGAATAGCAGGATGGCATTCCAGGGAATCCTGGTCATATCGACTCACTCCCAGGTGAATCCTATTAATCCTGACCTTCATGTCACACACCTATACAGGAAAAGGTCCTTTGTAGGGAGTTAGAGAACTCAGAAGAGTCACATTAAATATTCCATACCCCTGCCAGGGTTTTCGTTGTTATATTAATAGCCCCATGTCAGTATTGGATATGTCTTAGACTTAATCACTTCTAAGTTCAAAAAAGAGACAAACAAGCACACAGGAATCATCTACTGCTGTGGTAGTACACAGTTTCCAACTGTCAAAATTCATCAATTTGTACATTTAGAAATCAGTGCAATTATGTTCTATAAATCATTTCTCCAGAAAATGTTTATGTTTTGTCTTAAATAGGTCTCAAAAGACAATAGGGATAGAAAAGATCTTCCTATTGTTTGATTAGAAAGTGAAGAATATTAGTTTTTCAACACCATTCTTCTATTGCTTTCCTTGTCAGCAGTGACCATGTACATTAACTAACACAGAGCACACTGTGTCACAGTAAATGAATATACTGGTCCTCAGATACCTGGAATATGCTCCTTTTGTTGATTCCAGAACACTTAATCATGCAAAGAGCATTTTACAGGAGTTAAGAGTTTACATACCTATAGTGTTTTATGAATAAAATTATTCAGATAACCACATTACCTCGTGTTTCAACAGCATTGATGCATTTTTTGAGAATTGTGAATCCCATCTTATCCAACTGTGCACCTAAAAGAAATAGAGTCAGAAAGTATTGGAGCTCAGTTAATTGATCATTAGGAAATGGATCATTTTCCTAACAGAAGAGAGTGAAGGCAGTGTTGGACACTTTCAAATCCTGTTTAATGTATTCTCTACTTAAATGACATAAATGAGAACTTATTTGTGGGATACCAGGACATCTATTACTCATACTTAAACATTAAATTCTATGTCCATAACGCTTCTAAAGTAAAAAAATATATATACCTTATTTTAAAACAGTGAGAAAGAAATTAATTTAACTCTTTACAGGACATGAATCCAAAACAGTCACAAATGGCCAATCTCAACAGCATCCTGATTTAAAACACACACACACACACACACACACACACACACACACACAAATTGGATGAAGGTTAATAAATTTCTTGAGAACCTTTTTTTTCCATTTTTTAAAAAAATTGTAAATTGAGTGAAGATTTACAGAGTAGATCATCAGTTTCAAATTCAACAGTTCATTGCCTTCTCTCATTAATTGCAAGTCCCTCAATGTGAAACCTCACTTATCCACTTCCTCTCTGTTTCCAGTTTACATTCTTCCTTTCCAAACTCTGCCGAACTCCTCCATGGTTGGGCAAATGCCCTTTTGATTTCATTCTAAGGTGTGACTAGCTCACAAGTGTGACTGTTCCTCCTCCAGATGGATTGTGTGGAGGAAAAGAGAGCCACAGGGGTGAGTCCATTCTCATCCTCAAGGGTGACTGGGGGCCACAGTGGCAGGGGCTCAGAAAAGTTTTGTAAATATCATATGTGGGAAATGCACTTGAAATTTTCCTATTTCATACCATGTTCTCTGAGCTCTTAAAATAATCTTATTGTGTTTCTAATAAATTTAGAACACATGACCCAGGTACCAGAATAGGATTAATTTGGAAATAAATTTTCAGAATTTTTCAAATACAGATGTTGCCTATGATTAGCTAGACACATTTGTTTTTCCTTTAATAAAAGGCAAATGTTTCTAAAAATTCAATGAGATGAGTAAGTAACTCGATCTCTCAGTTTAGAAGCTGGGGTTCAGTGGCACTGACCTTGGGCTGCCACAGAGAAGGGCATGCACAACCTGTGATTGAAACTTGGCAGGTTTCCATGTGTGTCAGAATTGACTGTACGAGGGTAGAGAGGTCGACTCTAAGATAAGCTTGGGGACATTCTGAAAGACTGGCTTATGACTCAAGAATCTACTATTCATAGTTTCATGAAATGCAAATGATTTCTGAACACTTAGCAGAAGTGTTTTTCCCAGAAGCATGTACTAATTTCTTCATAAAGAATTAAGAAAGAGGGCTGAGCCCCGGTGGTGTAGTGGTTGTGTGCGGGACTGCGGTCCACAGGGCTGGCGGTTCAAAGCCAGCAAAAGCTCTCCAGGAGCAAGGCTGGGTTTCCTACTCCCACCAGGGCAGTGGTGCCCAACACCCCCCCCCCCAAAAAAAAAAAAGAAAAGAAGAAAGAAGCAAAAGAAAGGAAAGGGAGAAAAAGGAATAGGAGGGAGGGGAAAAACAAAGAGAAGAAAGGGGAAGGAAAGAGAAAGAGCGTCAAAGAAAAAAGGAGGAAGAAAGATGCTCCTGTGGTTTCTACCCTGGTGCACCACACAATTGATGTCCAAGGCCAGGAGAGAGGAAATGTCTTTCTTCCAAGAATGTGTGCCATACAGCCTGTCTTCAAACCTTCACTATGTGAAAAACAAACTAAATCCCAACCCCACCCCCCAAGACATCAAAAGTGAATTCAGAAATAATTCACTAAACCAGGTCCTATTTCCATTTCAGAACAAATCATGAGTACAAACTTAGGCAGTGCTTCATGTTCCTTTAACGTATGTTTGTAATGGGCATTCTCCTCAAGTATGCTAATACATCTGGCTGTGATTTAACAGTTTCGTTTTTTAAAATGCACTGCCTACTATGTAGACAGTCCACACTCAAAGGCTGTAAGGATTCTAAGGAGGAAGACTGATGAACTGCCCACTGGGGCTTACAACTGAGACTGGAAGTTAAAGGCTGGGGTCCCTGAATCTCTTATAGGATCATTGAAGGCTTTACAAATAAATAGCAAAGTGAATTATAGGGAGTGTATTGACTATAAAAAGCTGACAGGTGGCAAAGGTCAATGAGAGTTATAACAACACAGGAAAATCTGAGCAGGTTCCCTAAGACTGACAGAATACACAACCCTTAGAAGGCTACACAGAGTGGAGAGGGTGCAGCCAGAGACATTCAGCATCAGGAATGATCACCAAGTAACTGGGAAAATGCAAGAATACAGGCATGTTATAAATGAGCACTTACTTCCTTCTGGTCTTGGGACAGTTCTATTGAAACTGTGGAACAGCTAGGAAGAGAGACAGGAAAATATCACATTTTTTATATGCCAAATCAATAAAAATTATTCAATCAGGCACATGTAGGACCATGCAAAATAATGCATCCTCATGAATTTGGTGTTAACCCTGCTCTTAGACACAAAGATACATTACCAAGCTGGGAAATATGTACCAACTCTGACTCTCTTCAATCCTGAGTTGTTCCAAGATAGCATCTCGAGAGCAAGCATCACGGTTTTTCATGGTCCTTCAGCTTTTATAAATCCCCAGATTAATGCCCAAGAAATTGGAGCAGTCTAACCAGTAAGATAGGCCTCGTTGTCTCTGCAGTGTGGCATCTATTTTAATAGAGGAGGCCCATGCCGACAACTTAGCAAATCTATCTGAAACACCATAGTAGTGATTTGAGTGCTGGCCCATGAGTTGGGAGGCAAAAAATACACGGTATCTTACATGTCTCTATGAAAAAACAGAGCATTGTGGTTTCGAGATTGGCTTTGTGTGTTTCTAGGCTAAGTACTTGTCTTTCTACACTGAAGGAGAAGTTACACGTGTCTCCAAGGTCACACAAACATTGGCAGCAGGTTCATTGCTCAGTGACTTCATGTGGTCTTTGGGCTATGTAAGCTCACTGCCCAACATGCCTGTGTTTTCTGGAGAGAGAAGCAGCTATCTTGCTGTTACTATTCCTGCTGTTGTGAGGTGATGTCTGGTCGGTTCCTGCCTCTATTGACTATGCATCCCACAGACCAGTGCTGCCCGGTCCTGTGCCTTACCACAGGTAACAATGAATGTGGGTCCGTCTCATTAAAGGTCTTCCTCCTTTTCAAATTGGTCCTCCCTCTACTTTACGGTTTTCTCCCCCAGGAGCTCCAGATAACATGTCCAAAATGCTAAAGATAACTGTCTTGCTATCTTCACTCCTAAAAAAAGTCAGGCTAGATAAGACTTCTTCCAAGACAATTTTGCTCATTCTTCTGTCAATCCCATGTTATATTCAAAAATCTTCACCTGCATCCTAATTCATAAGCATTACTATGCAAAAGCATCAATTCTTCAGGTTTTCCTTATTCACGGCCAGCTGGCTTGTTGGTCCAAGGGTGAGGATTTTTGCTTACAGCAAAAGCTGCTAATCGATCAAGATTAAAGTAATGGTTGAATAAAGGGGCATACAAGCAGCATTCCTGTGTCTATGACTCTTTGTCTTTATCCCTGAACAATCAGAATAGCCTCAGACACGATGGTTACACAGTATTGCATATTCTACACCGTTAGACTAGACCTTCAGCTGCTAAATCACACAAGAGAATTCTACCTGTCATTTATCTTGTTGCCTGTACCATCTCAAGTGAATGATTCCATCTCCACTGAGGTCAAAATGCACTCATTATAAACATTGATTGAATTCATCATCCAAACTACTGCAGGTAGGATAGGGGCAATTGATAATGTAGATGACTTCCTCAAGCAAAGCAAGTCAGGGTGGCAGAGTCAAAGAGGATGAGAAATAAAAATGAATGATACCCCAGTCTTAGATGTGCTGCTGAACACTTCCAAGAAGAATTCCACCACCACTTTCAGCAGGAAATACTTTCAAACTACCATGACACACAAATAACACAAAACTAAACAAATATAAGCGCTAAAGGACTTAAAATAAAAACTCAACCATTGATTATTCTTACAGCTTCTTTTCCACCCAGTGCTTCCATCCACAGCTTCCTTTCCTCTTCGGAAAACGCCTGCAGGGTCAGGGTGACGCCAGGCCTGAAAGACACCAGGAACACAGTGGGTTGCCCTTGGCTACTGGAAAACAAGACCTCCTTTCTCCTTCAGAAGGCTTTACTGCAGCAGTTCTCAACCAGTGGGTTGTGACCCTTTAGGGGTAAAATGACCCTTTCACAGGGGTCCCCTAAGACCATGGGAAAACACATAAATATTTCACAATATACAATTAAATATTGCTTTGTGCTTAATCACTATGCTTTAATTATGTTCCATTTGTAACAATGAAAATACATGCTGCATATCAGATATTTACATTATGATTCATAACAGTAGCAAAATGACAGTTATGAAGTAGCAATGAAAACAGTCTTATGGTTGGGGTCACCACAACATGAGGAACTGTACGAAAGGGTCAAGGCATCAGAAAGATTGAAAGGTTGCGAACCACTGTTTTACTGGGGTGATGTGGATCAGAAAAGAAACACATATGTTAAAATACACCATCTTATCATTTTTTTTGGGGGGAGGGGCATCACTGCTCTCTGGTGGTGGGAGTAGGAGGCCCAGCCCCACTGCTGGAATTGAACCTCCGTCCCAGTGGGCTGCAGTCCCATGCACAACCACTACACCAGCAGGGCTCAGCCCCCATCTTATAATTTTAAATTTGTTCAAGTTTGCAAATTTCCTGCTTCCTTCCCGATTGAGGGTGATCTGTTTTATTTTGTTACTGTTGTTAATTTTTTGTTGTTATTTTCTTTTCTTTTTAATATTTCCCCATATATGAAGCCCAGGATAGGTAAGTCCTTTAGAGACTTGGCAGGGTAGATTGAGGGAGCTAATAAAGATAAATGCATGAATGAAGAAAATGCTGTAAAATTGACTGTACAACACTTAATATGACTGAACTCTTACTGAACTGTATGGTCTGTGAATTATATGCCAATAAAACTGTTGAAAAAATTAAGACAACCTGCCTGCACAAGACCCTCCCTCCCCCTTTCTCTCAATTTCAATTTCAAGAAGACAATACTGTCAACTGGTTCGTCTCACTCCTTTCCATTGTCTAGTCTTTAGGAACAAAAGTCAGTAACTCTCGTGTATATGTTCAACCGAAAACTCATCACACTGAGAACGTAAGGCAGAAAAGCCACAATGCATTCCACATAACTGTGGGTCTCTTCTCCAGGGAAGTCTTTTTTTTTTTTTTTTTGGTATATAGATGAATAGTATCAGAAAATAATTTTTTTTTTTGCCACAGAATTAAAAGTTGGCATCAATACTTCAAAAACATCACGAAAGCTAGAAATGAAAATAGATGGCTGACACGGAACTCAAGTATTAGTTTCCCATTGATCCTGAAGATGGTTTTTAAAGTCACCCTGCCCCGCAGCAGCCATGACGGGGTCATCTTTCCCAAGGAAGGCAAGCGGTGAAAAGTGACCCTGCTTCGGTGAGTATTCATGTCTTCTCCAAGCACTGCACACCTCCCAGAAACCCTGTCCTCTCCCAACACCCTCTCCCATGCGCAGTCTGCTTTCTTCCGACATGACCGTGACGAAGCAGGAGAGAATCAACCATCGGCATGAAGTTCACCACAAAATAAATCACTGTAATGAACGCACGCGGCGATCCTGAGGCTCTCGTCAGCAATCATTTTCTCCAGGAGGGGGTGGGGAGGCAGAAAAGTCACCACTAAGTCCCCAACCCACTCTGAACAGCAAATGGCTCTTCATTGTTAACCTCAAATGCCCTCCCACTGCTGTTGGCTTCGCTGTCGCCTTGGCCCTGCAGAGTGGAACGAAGGCTCCACTTCCTCTCGTGAGACTGCTAAGCGGCATCCTTCGGGAGCAGGAATCAAGGCAGGCTGCCCAGACAACCAAACTGTGCTTTAAAGTTCCCTTGCCTAGGACTGGAAGATTCGGGTCCTTATTCTTAGAAACCCACATTGAGCTCAGGGAACTTAAATAAAATCGTGAGGGAAAACTTCAGATGGCACTTTACATCAGTTAAGTGCTAACACAATATTTACACCTCGGGTCACAGGTCTAAAAGAATGCTCCATTCTTGTAAGGAATAAGAGATTTAGAGGCCTCCCCAGAACTCTACTGAAACCGTCGCTAGCTAAGGAGTCCTGCGGCCACATTAGGGACCTGACCTGGATAGCCCCCTGGGGAATGAAACAATAAGAACCTGGTTCAGCCATCCAATGCCCGGGAGTCACACGAATCACGTGGTGCATCCTCAGTGAAACTAACAGCTTTTGGGTAGGGAGCAGCATAATCAGATTAACACTGTACAGGAGCACTCTGGTTCTGGGTAAAGAAAGAATTGAAGAAAGGCAAGAATTGGAGGCAGAGATGTGGAAGGCCTGGGAATACACAGCCAACAGGGTTAAAAGAAGAAGATAGAGGAAAATTAATGGACTTGGGAGACATATTCATGATGTGCTTCTAACAAGCTCTGGGCAATAAAACAATGCTCCAAAAAGAATATAGACAAGTCAATTATAATATAGAGTTAATAACTAAGAAAATTATTCCCTAAATTACATATATATGATGAAGACTTTAAAAGGATCAAAATTGGGCTGAGCCCCAGTGGCGTAGTGGTTGAGTGCAGGACTGCGGCCCATTGGATTGGCAGTTCAAATCCAGCAGCAGCTCTCTGGGAGCAAGACTGGGTAGCTCCCACAACCACCAGAGGGCAGTGATGGCCCCCCCCAAAAAAGGGTCAAAAGTGATTCTGAAGAAAATGTCTTATACCTTCTAGTCTCTTTTTCCTTTCCCCTATGGTTTTCGATCAATGTTCATATGTGACAAGACAGAAAATGTACCTCAGGGAGATTCAACCAAGTTGCAAACAAAGCACCAGATAGAGATGCTGGATGGGAGGAACACTGAGTGATCCTTAAACCAGCGTGCTGTTCTCATGGCTGTGTGCCATCGAGTGCCATCCGTTTACACTCACAGCAATCCTACATGCCACAGAAGGAAATACTGCCTGTCACACACCACTCTCCTCACCAGTTTTTCATTTAAATCTACCTTTAGAAGAGCCCTTTTCCAGGGACTGGCCTCTCCTGATGCCGTGTACAAAGTACCTGAGATCAAGTCTCACCATACTAGCTTCTAAGGAGCATTAAGGCTGTACTTCTTCAAAGAGAGAGATGTATTTGTTCTTCTGGCAGTTTTGATACTTTCAGTACTTTTTGCCAACACTATAATTCAAATGCATCATTTCTTTTCCTATCTTCTCTCACTGTCTTTCACTTCCTGTCTTTATATGGGTCTTCACATGTGTATGCAGTCAGTAAAAATACCATGGCTTGTCAGTTACACAAGAATCCTCAAAGTGACATCAATGCCACAGGCATTAAAAACACCAATGGGGTTACCCACAGTGAATAAGTTTCGGCAATGCTTCCATACTAAGACAGCTAGAAAGAAGAAATAGATGATCCTCTGCTGAAGGATTCACCAGCAGTGGAACACCATCTTGAAAATTGGGGCAAAACAAATATGAGCTGAGATCACTCAGCTTGCAGTTATAAACCTAAACGATTGATGGCACAGTAGAGAAAACCGCAATTGCCCAGGCCACTGGTGAATTTGGCATATTACATCAGCTATGAAACTTCAGTATAGAATAAAAACTAAAAATTTAAGGTATTCAATGCCCTGTCTCCAAGTAAGGCAGGGTACAATGGCTCAGCATGACCTTTGCCTTCAGTGGAACAGAACGAAGAACATAGCTGTGGAATGAGCAAGACTGAATGGACATACGGCATCCACAGGGAAGACTTCCACTTCCTTGTACACATTACTAATAATAGTATGGTGACTCCAAATGAATCCACTTTGGTGAACTATTTCACCACACTGATGAGTCTTCAGAAATATGCATGGATTGTGACAAAGGCTCTAAGAGTCCCCAATAAAATGATTTTAAAAAGAAAGGAAAGGTCACACTCGAAATAACTTCACACATCACTTTAAAGAAAACTGTCCCTAGAACCACACAAGGCTTGGTTCCTGGCCTATCTCATCACAGCAACCCTCTATTTGCTGAGTCCTGGCCTCAAACTCTGCAGGAAAAATGAAACCTGTACATTTAACCACATTGGAGAGATTCTACATTTTTCAAGTTCCTTTCTCTTTTGTAATAATCAATTGCTAGAAAATCATTAAGCAAAAACAAGGCTATTGAAAATACTACAGACATTTCAAAGTATGCTATTAATAGCATGCCTTCTTGAAACCAAACTGTAAACATTTTGTCATTCAAGAGAAAATGACATACTATTAATAAATTTTAATGGCTATACATAAGACAGCATGATTAATTTGTGGATAACCAAACAGAAAATTTTAAAACTATGTTTTGGATTAGTCACAATTCCCAAAGAAAAAAACATCAATTGTATTTTAACCATTTCATGGAGAAGCCAAGATAGCAGTGTTTGTGGCTGCACTTCACTTAGAATTTGAATAGAGAGAATCAGAATCGTGGAAGTTTGCTTGTTGGGTCCTTGGATCCAAGCTTGCTACCTTTCATTACATTGGTTTAGCCAAGGGCATTTTCATTCTATTGCTCATCTAACTTGACAATTCACTTGAACCAAACCAATGCCTAAGTACCACCCATGTGCCAGATACTGCTCTATGTTCTGAATATAGTGAACACAGTGAACAAAAGATAAGTGGTGACAATAAAGGCAAGTGTATAAACCTCCTGAAGATGAAAAATGGTCCCAGTTTCCAGGACAGTGTGTCTCTACTTAGGACCATAATTATTGTCTGTAACACATAATGTTCAAACTGAAACCCTAGAAAGGGGCACTTGGGTTCAACAAATTCTTGTTCTTCGATCAGCATCTCAATTTCTTTCCATTCAGTCATTAGAGAAGAAATATTTAAGTGTGCTTTTATGCATCAGGTACTATCTTAGGTCCATCCCCCAAACGAGAAGCAAACAATCTAAGCAACTCTTGTCTGTAGTCTCCATTTTACCTGCTGCTAACTCTCTTGCAAGCATAGGTTTTGTAGTTCTGTCAAACCATAGAGAAGACAAGCGTTTTCTTTGTATTCTACCTTATAGAGCTTATAATTTTAAAAATAAGCAGAAGTGAAAAGAAACATTTATAAGGTGAGTCGGATGAAATCATGACTGTAAACCAAGGTGTTGCTAAGCAAAAAACTAAAGAGCAGGTACCAAGTCTTATGATAGTAACAAGCAGAAACATTCTAAAACTTTTCTAAGATGAATGTTGAAAAGGAGAAATAAAACAACAAAACAGCTCATTGCAAGCTGAGCTAGATATTATTAAGAGGAGAACAAGCTACATTTCATTATGTGGAGAACCAAAGATTTTTAAAGTTATAGAGCTGCAGTAATCATATTCATTTTCTCGTAAGGTTTACTTGGAAAGAAACATGAAGTACACATCTATGAATTACATAGCTTTTAGAAATGTTCAGAATCTGTTTCCTAACTTTAAAGCTCACTACGGGTGAAATGCCTTTGTAGTAATTTCCTTATTCAGTCCAATGAAAATATGTTCCAAACATAACAAGTGATTTCTGAAGAAATGGAATTATTCATTAACGTGATTTCAAAAAAGCTGTCATTTCAGCTAAGAACAGAGAAAGGAGCAAAAGAACATCATTTCTACCCTCTGGTGCTAGCTAGGAATGACTCGGATTATTTCTGCTAGTTCTACTCTCTAACGCCCATGCAATGCCTGGACTGTTCACATTGATAGGCGCCATCGATCGGCCCCCACTCACAGCCACCCACCGTACTCATAACCATGGCTATGTTTTAGCTCACTGCCTTAATCACTATCTTTCAGGGTCTTCCTTCTTTTCATCAACTCCTTACTTTGCTGATATGATGTTCTTTTCCGGGAACTGGTCTCTCCTGACAACAGGTCAAAAGTACCAATGAGAAAATCTGGGTAAGAGTATGCAGATGTAAGCCCACCACGGGGGAGGGGCAGAGTAGAATACTGCAAATAATGCACACGGCACCTTTGTGGGGCAGGACCTTTAAGATAAGGTGAATGGATTTCTAACACTGGTCAGTTTTGTCATCTCAGGAACCGACAGATGACCTCCTCTCTGAGGCATGGACAACGGGAAGTGGATGAAGGGACACATCGGGCAGTGTATGATGACAAAATAATGCCAATTTGTAAATTGCTAAGGGTTCATGGGGGAGGGGGCAGGGGAAGGGAGGGGAAATATGGGGAGCTGGTACCGGCAGCCTAGGTAGGAGGAGGATGCTTCAAGAATGGTGATGGTAACAAATGTGCAAATGTGGTCTACATACAATTGACATATGTATTGATCGTAAGAGGAGTTGTATGAACCCCCAATAAGATGATTTTTTAGAAAAAAAAACTTATAGAGAGAACTCAAGTAAAAATGTTTTGGAAATGATGGCAACATATGTACAAATATGCGTGGTACAATTGATGTATGAAATGTTCTAAGAATTGTAAGAGCCCCCAATAATATGACTTAAAAAAAAATGAGCAATTCCAGAGGCTGAAGGGGTGATCTGCCATCAACAAATATAAGCCAAGAGTAGTACACATTCTTTCTATCTGAGAGCCCTAAGCTGAACCTTCTTGTTCCCAGAAGCAAAAGGCTAAAACACCTGCTGTGACAGTCTAGTGTAGAGACATAGAAAGAAGCAAGGCCAGAGAAACAGCATAAGTAGCAGAACCGGAAGGCCAGCAAGAGGCAATGCAGTAGCTTCCCAGCCCATAGAATGAGAAAGCTTTGGATAGGAAGCTTCCTGGAAAAATGGGATGCCTATTGGTCCTAAATTGGCAGGACTAAAAGAGCTTTGTAACACTTGCCCAAGCAGGTAGCTCTGAAAAGGATGTGTGTCCTGAACATGTCTGTAGACGCTGCTGAGAAGAAACTGTCCTGATCAAATAACTGTATCCTAAGCATTGACACAGAACTGCAACCTGTTAGAGTCCCTAATAAAGCCCCTTATAACCAGGAATATCATCTGAGGTTCTGTGTAGCCACTGTAGAGAATTAGCAGAGAAATAGACAGCTCCAGAGAAAGGATGGTTGGTATTAGAATTGATAAAAAAAGAAAGGTTGAGAGATTAGAGGCATGAATGATGACTCTGTCTCTTAGGAATTGGCTTTGGGCTGTTAATTTTGATTCTTCTTCTTTGTGAATCAAAGAAGGTTGGATGCCACCCCAGACCATTACTATACATCTTAATAATGAGAACATAAACAATAAAATAAAGGGAGAAAACCCACACTGCCCGTGAAGTCTATTCCAAATCATAATGAACCAAACAACAGAGGATTACTGACCCTGTGTTTTCACAGGCTATAAATCTTTACAAAAGCAGAAAAACTGATTTTCTCCATCGAACCTCTGACTTTGTGTGTGTGTGTGTGTGTGTGTGTGTGGGCATCACTGCCCTCTTTTGGAAGTAGGAGGCCCAGCCTTGCTCCTGCAGAGCTGCTGCTGGATTTGAACCATCAACCCAGTGGGCCGCAGTCCCGCGCACAACCACTATGCCACTGGGGGTCAGCCGAACCTCTGGCTTTTCATATGACCCACCATTCACCCAGGTAATGATAGCATCATTTAAAAAGAAAAAGAAGTAAAGCTGAGAGTAGAAGACACAAAGAGCAAATGAATTAAAATCCAGAAAGCAACAAGATCTTCCTTGAAGAGAAGAAACACACACAGCCTTCTCTCATCTGTGGCAGAATGGCAAGACTAAGAGAAACATCGGAAACCACTGTGTAACCACAAAGCCCAGTTCCATTCCACAACAATCTAACTGGATTGTGCTTGTAGTTAACAGGAGCTCTGGTGGTGTCGTGGTTATAAATTGGACCATTAACCATGAAGTCAGCTGTTCAAACCAACCAGCAAAACAAGGGTTTCTACTCCCATGAAGAGTTATAATTCTCAGAAACCCCCAGGGACAGTTCTACCCTGTCCTATAGGGTTACTCTGTGTCAGAACAGACCAATACATAAGTACAGTACACGTTAGTTTCTACTATTTTTTTATATAGAATAATACCTGGCATTTATCTAAAATTTATACAAGATACAAAAAAAATCAAAAATGTAAAATCTATTATCGAGAGGAAGAAGTCAAAACATCCAGAGATAGCCTACCTATTTGAAAACAACCAGGCAGAAACTGAAACTAACTTAAAATCTGGTTAATGAGCATCGTTTCCCAAAGTGGGCACCGCCGCCACCCTCTCCCCTCGTGGTGTGTGGAATGAGCTAAGGGCATCGTAAGAGCAGACACCTGCACTGTATCCTGGAATCTGGCTGGAGTACAAAAGGTTTTCATTGCTAGGGAGGTCATGAGAAAAAAAATGTTTAATGTTTCTTTTTTTTTTTTTGGGGGGGGGGGCAATCACTGCCTCTGGTGATCATGGGCGCTACCCAGTGCCACTCCTTAGAGCCGCTGCTGGATGTGAACCGCCAAGCCGGCAGGCTGCAGTCCCGCACTCAACCACTTACGCCACCGGGGCGCAGTCCGAATTTTATTTTATTTGTTTTAAGAGGACAGTAGACAATATAAGTTTGGGATCCTCTGATTTAGAAGGAAAATTGGTCAAGAAGACATAACTTGATGGGAAAACGTAGCATAAAAAAATTAGTAAAAAGGTAATCTCCGGACACTATCCAACTATCTAACAATGCGACTGGAACCCCAGAAAGGGAAGAAACCAAAGAGGGAGCAAAGAAGTCTTTGACACAATAATGACTACAATTGTGCTAAAATGATAAGAAATGTCAATCTACATACGTAAGAACCACAGCAAACTCTAAGCAGGATAAAACAAAGAAACCCTTTGTGTAGGCACATCATCATCAAACTGCTGAAAATCTGGGATAAACAGAAACCCCTCAAAGCAACAAGAGAAATGCAGCCCAGTAAAGAACAACAGGAAGATGGATGGCTGGGCCTCAAGGTGGCTGCAGACCTGCACTTGATAGACTGACTTCTCTGGAGGGCTGAAAAGGGAGGTTGTCAATACAGAATTTCTATCCATCAAAAAGGAAGGGAAACTGCATTTTCTGATGGACAAAATAGGAAGGAAATCCAGTAGGCCCACACAAAAAGGAAGGTTCAAACAAGCCTGAAGGACTAAAGGCAATGACACAATATAGAAACATCAGAAGGGCTAAAATATTGGTATTTTAAAATAACTTTAGGGCTGAGCCCTGGTGGCGTAAGTGGTTGAGTGCGGGACTGCGGCCCGCAGGCTTGGCAGTTCAAATCCAGCAGCGGCTCTCAGGAGCTGTGCTGGGTAATGCCCACAACCACCAGAGGGCAGTGACGCCCCCCAAAAAAATCATAATAAAATAAAATTAAAAAATAATACATACCTATGTATATGCAATGATTAAAATGCTACTGATTTCATAAAACGAAAGTGGTATGCATTACTGGACTCTACTGTTTATGTAAAAATAAACTATGTAACAAGAACACAGAAGGATGGGCAGTGGTGCTGCCGCAGCTGGACAATGGGGGCTCTTCAAAAGCAGATAACTCCACCTTATCCTGGATTGTGGACTAGAGTAAAAAACATTTTCAAGTGCCGGGATTAGGGGCGGGGGTGGGGGGAGGCGGGTGTTGGGTTTTTTTGTGTTTTCCCTAAAAAGGGTGAAGTAGGCCAAATAAGTTTGGGAACCTATGCTCTAGAATGAAACAAAATTGACAAAATGTCCCTAATTGTTGAAGCTGGGCAATGGTTCTAAGGGGGTTCATTATACTGCTCTCTCTACTTTCTGTGACATTAGAATCTTTTCCATAATGAAGAGTTTAAGATGTAATTAACGTCTTAAACAGTAACCAGATCTATAATGGGAACAGTAACAAAAGGTGGTCCACACTCCTTAGAATTTGAGTGAACCATTTGAGAGGGAAAGGGCGGGACTTACCCAAGGATGAAGTTCAGAAGGATTGGCAGAGAAGGAGGATGGGAAACAGGAAGCAATCCTAAACCACCAGCCACTCCCAGAGAGAGATGAGGCTTTCTATTGCAGTAAAATTACCTTCTCAGAAACACTGCAGGGCAGTACTAGTCTGTCTCATAGAAACGCTGAGTCAGAATTGACTCCATGGCAGTGAGCTGGGTTTTTGGTGAGGCAGATACTGAGACATAATATACTAAAATGAATATTATGTATAACTATATCCAACACCTTGGCAATGAGTCAATTACAGTGGGTCAATATAGGGATTCTGAGACTACAAAGCCTTATCTGAGGAAAAAAAGCCTCATTTTGCTCCTTGAGAGTGGCTGATAGGTTTGAACAAACAGTCTTGTGGCTAGCAGACCCATATGTAATGCAATATAAAAAGTAAATACAAAGAAAATACTCGATCGACCAAAAGAAGATAGCAAAGAAAGACTACAAAAACAAAATGTGCTTAATGCATGCTTGCTTCAGCAGCACATATACTAAAATGTGTTTGACACAATGGATACATGGATGCATGGATGAATGGATATAAAAGTTATATGAGCTCCCAAGAAAATGATTTTTAAAAGAAAAAAAATACATAGGATAAATAGAAAACAAAAACCAGATAATTTGAGTGAAGAAAATATTTGAATAAATACTTCAAAACAATACAATAATCATATGAAAAAGTAATCAACATCACTAGATGTGAGGCAAACACAAGTTAAAACTACTATAAGCTAATACTGTGGTCCCTCAAAAAACAAAGCAAACGAACAAAAAAACCCAACAACCACCAAACTCACTACCAAGAAGCTGATTCTGACTCACAGTGTGTGACCCTGCAGGGCAGGGCCGCCCTGCCTTGTGAATTCCCATGACTATAACTCCTTACAGGAGTCGAAAGCGGGTGGTAGTTTCAAATTGAGTACCTGCGTTAGCAGCCCCAATAGTAACCACGCTACCACCAGGGCTACTTATACAGTCACTAGATTGTAGAAGAAGAAAGGGTGGCACCATTATACCACTACAGGCTGATGAAAATGTAGAGCAAGAGGGTTCTTCATATAGTGCTGGTAGGAGAGTAAGAAAACTGTCATTTTCCTAAAAAAATCAAACATACACGTACCATGAGTCAAACATCCATATACCTTCCTAACAAGTCCACCCCAAGGTGTGTATGCAAGATAAATGAAAATGTCTACAAAACCTCATGCGTCTAAGTGTTCCTTCATACTGCAACTCAATGTCCTTCACATTGAACCGTTGGGGAAAAATTCTTATCACTATCAATTCAGATTGTTAGTTGAATAACACAACCAGTCTGCAACATGATTTTCAATGTCCCATTACGATACTTTGGGAGAAAACTTAGGACTGAAACTTGCCAGAAACCCTGAAGCCTATACATGCAGCCCGCACCAAGAAAGGCTCTTTACCCTTCTGCCTACTCCATGTTCTACAAATTCCATCTAAATTCTTGAAGGACGACTTCTCCTTTTCTCCCTACACCAGAATCTTTGAAGGCGCCAATGGCCCACCACCACGTAAAGCCACACAGAGCTTCACTTCCACGGGAATGTGACTTCTTAAGTACATCCATGCAAAAGAAAACAATACAATTCCATTTAATTCCACAGACACTTATCACATGCTTTAATGACGAGTTTCTCAATGGCAGCAATTAATGAGTTGGCATTGGCTTCAAGGCAGCCGCTTTTTGGGAATTCACTTCTGAAAGGGGTAATTCTGTGTTGTGGCCACGGCAACCCGGGCACTCTGAGTCCAGCAGCCTCTCCCACTGTGTACCAATAGCCGCTGCTCCCTGCAGGCACACACCAACCATCCTCAGTTGTAATGATCAAAAATGAAAACTATATCCAGACATTGCCAAGTATGACCTCCGGGAAAAACTGAAAATTGCCCACATTTGAGAACCACTGATTTAAAGGATTATCTAAACATGTGTTCTCAAGACTTCCTGTGATTCCTCTTGTGGTGGGCCTACTTCCTCCTGAATTCCAAACTCTGCCATCCAAACTCAGTCATCAAGATTCAAGTAAAAACTCACTTCCTCAGCCTCAGCCTGAGGCTTCTGGGTTCCCACAGCATCTCATCTGAACTGTATTCGCTTATAAAGCCATCGAGTCTGTGAGTTCCTCTGAGGTCAGATCTACTTGTTTCTGGCTATTCTTGAACATCTGGGGTCAAACACAATCAGCTGATTTAGATGTTTGTTTAGGTGAGATGCCCTACAAAATACCTATCAATTTTGCTATAGTTAATGTGCCATATCAACAATCCTATTATTGTTCAGCTCAGTTGCAGATATCTGGCAGCAACCCATTCTCAACACACTCCTTTAGACTGACAAGCAAATAATACAGTACCATGCACATACAGATTAAATAAAACCATTGCTTTAAAAGCACTCCAAAGTATACAATGCTGCAGAAATAATGATGAGCCCTTCCTCCCATCATTATCAAAAGAATAAAAATAGGTGAAATTTAACAGTAAGATGCATTTTGCCATCCTTTCAAGAGTGATGTGCTGGGAATGAAGCTAAAGTAAGCAAATATAATATTTTAAATGTCAGATCAATGAGAGCAAATCAGAAAGCATTTTCTTTAAGCAGTGTGTGGGAGAACTCTACAGAATGGTAATTATTTATCAGGCAGCTGGGGGTGGGGTGTGTGGTGGCAGTCATCACACACTGCGGCACGTGGCCAGAATGCCACGGAAGTGAAACGCAGGTTTCATAACGAAAATGGTCGGGTCAAAGAGGGGTGTGGTTTTACCCTTCAGGGAAGATGCATCACTTGACAACCAACTGTTCTTCCAAACTAAAGTTAATGGCATGGTCATTTCCCGGCTTAAAGTGTGCCAACAGTGCTGGCTTGAAAAGGTAAACGTCATTGCTTTTTTACTGTTGTTTTCAGGTGTCATCCTGTCACTTCCGACTCATAGCTACACTTGGCACAACAGAATGGAACCCTGCACAGTCCTACACCATCCTCACAATGCTTCCCGTGCATGAGCCCACTGACACAGCTACGGTGCTAATCCAGCTCCACTTTTCTGTCGGCCCTCCACTTTACCAAACATGATGTGCTTTTCCGGTGACTGGTCTCTCTTGACAACATGTCTGAAGTATGTAAGACAAAATCTCGCCATGCTTGCCTCTAAGGAGCATTCTAGTCTCACTTCTTCCAAGACAGATATGCTTGTCCTTTGAGCAGTCCACTATACTTTCAATATTCTTCTCCAGCACCACAATTCAAATGGATCAATTCTTCCACAGACTTGATTATTCAATATCCAACTTTACATGTGTATGATTCAGTAGAGAACACCAGGGCTTGAGTCAGGCTTGCCTTAGTCCTCAAAGTAACACCTTGCTCCTCAATACTCTAAAGAGGTCCTGTGCAGCAGACTTACCTAAAGCAATGCATCTTTTGACTTGACTGCTGCTCCCATGAACATTGATTGTGGCTCCCACTGGGACAAAATCCTTGACAACTTCAAACTTTCCTCCCATTTATCATGATGGTACCCTATTGATCCAGTTGTGAGGACTTTAGTCTTTTTTACATTAAGTTGTAATCCATACTGATGAAGTCCTTGCTCTTCATCAGCAAGTGTTCAATTCCTCTATACTTTCAGCAAGCAGGGTTGTGTCATCTGTAAACAAAAGGTTGTCAGTATAAGCCTTCCTCCAATTCTGATGCTGCACTCATCTTCATAAAACCTCCAACCCTGATTCACATCTTCCTGATTTTTCAACCATGCAGTATTTTCTTATTCTATTCTCACGATGGCCTCTTGATGCAAGTACAGATTTCTCGTGAACACAATGAAGTATTCCAAATTCCCAATCTTCTCAAAGTTATTCACAGTTTATTATGGTCCACCCAGTCAAATACATTTACATAATCAGTAAAACACAAGGACATATCTTTCTAGTATTCTCTACTCTGAGCAAAAATCCATGACATCAGCAATGATATCCCTTGTTACACCTCCTCTTCTGGCTCCAGTCTTAACTTCTGGCAATTCCCTTTTCAATGTCCTGCTGTTGTTGGATGATCTTCACCAAAATTTTACTTGTGTGTGATATCTATGATATTGTTCCATAGCTTGAGCATTCTGCAGGGTCACGTTTCTTTGGAACAGGCACAAATATGGATTCCGGCACAAGCGCTTCTGATCAATTCCTGAAGACTTATTTTCAGTTATGCATTCAGTGCAGCTCAAACTTCTTCTTTCGTACCGTTAGTTCTTCCTCAGATACTACCTCCTGAAATGGTGGATTATTGACTAGTTCTTTATAGTAGAGTGACTGTTGTATTCTTTCCACTTCCTCTTAATGCTTCCTATATCCTTCATCATCATTCTTTCATCATTCATCCTGCAGCATTATTTTAGAAATGGTAGCAATTACTTCTTCTAATTTCTCTTTTTAGCATTCATTTGGGTTATAATTCAGGTAACATAAAATGCACTCATTTACAGTGGACAAGTCAAATTTTTTTAATATATTCACAGTTGATGCCCAAAATTCATCTCAAAACATTTCATCATCTCATAAAGAAACTCCTACATACTCACTAGCATTTACTCGACATTTCCCTGTAAACAGCCACTCATAAACAACCAACAAACTCACTGCCATCAAGTTGATTCCAACTTGTAGTGATTCTCCATAACAGGGCAGAACTTTCCCCTCTGGGTTTCTGTGACTGTAACTCTTTACAGGAGTAGAAAGTGTTCTTTTTCCTGAGGAGCAGCTGGTGATTTGGAACTGCTGACCATGGGGGTAAAAGCCCAGCAAGTAGCCACTAAACACCAGAGCTCCTAGAGGCAATCACTTATCCACTTTCTGTCTCTGTAGCTTCCCCTGTTCTGATATTGCATGCAAATGGCGTCCTGCAGTACATGATCTCTACGAATGGCTTCTTTCCCCTTGCCACAGTGTATTCAAGTGCTTCATCCAGGGTGCAGTATGTTCGGTACTGCATTCCTTATTATTGTCAAATAATATTCTACTATATGAGTGATATTTACCTCATTTATCCATTTATTAGTTCATAGACATTTGGGTAGTTTTCATTTTTTGTTCACCACAAAAATGCTGAGATAAACATGGAGGCACAAGTTTCCATGTCAACATACACTTGCATTTCTTTGGGATATGTAGCTAGGAGAATAATTTCTGGACTATATGGTAACTAGTTTAATTATTTAAAGAACTGATGAACTGTTTTTCAAGTGATCATTTCAGTTTAGAAATCCTCATCAGCGGTGTATAACCATCCCGATTGTCTACATCCTTGCTAACACAGAAGCCCAAGCAGTAAGTATGAAGTGGTATCTTACTGTGATTTTGACCTGCATTTCGCTAGTAGTGGCACAGTGGGTTCATGTTAGACTAAGTAATTCAAAACCACCCGTCTCTCTGGCTAAGAAAGAGGAGCCTTTTTATTGATATAATGGGTTGTGGTGTTGTACATCCATAAGGACAGTTTGACTCTGTCTCAGATAGTCACTCTAAATAAAAAGACTTAACAGGAGCCAGGGAATGGCTAATATTGTTGAGAATTTTTCCAAGTACTTTTTTAGCCACTTTGAAGGACTTAAATTTTAGTCAGTTTTCTATTAAAAAAAATTTAATTGATCCCTCAATTATTTTTAATTGAGTTATCTTTTTTTTAAGTTTTTTTGTTGCTGAGTTGGGAGAGTTTTTTAAATAGTCTAAATAAAAGCTCCTTATATGATTTCAGATACATGATTTGGGAATATTTCCCTTGTTCTGCTTTCTTTTCACTTCCTTAGTGGATATCTTTAAAGGTTGCCTCTTATTCTAAAAATATGTATTCAAAGTAATTTTTAGTGAGTTGAGGGGTAGTCGATGAAGTACATACTTATGTATATACCCATTAATAATCAAAGTGTAATCACTAGTTCCTCTTACATCAATAGGCTTTCTCCCCTTATTTTTCCATATTAGATATCCCCAGAACTAGACTACCCAAAGTGCTCAGAAATAAAGCATTATTTCTCGGCCTCACTTGAAACTAAGTTTAACCATATACTTTCATTTTGCTCATGGTATATGAACAAAAATGGGTGTGTTCGCCTTCTGGAAAGTGTCTGGCCATCCAGATCATATCCTATATACCAACCGGGAATAAGCATTTGGGACCTTAGGCGCCCTTGGGAGCGTGAGCTGTGCACAACATGTGTGAGCAGGACTTGACACCACTGAGCATTATTCCAACCCCAGCTTATCCAACTCTGACTAACGGAACAAGAGAAGGGTTTTAATTATTAAAGTCATCCTTTTTTGGATTTCTCTATGACATGCAATGAAAGCTTACCCTAAATAATGCATCAATTAAATGAAAACTCTTGATTTAGTTGTACACAAAGCAAAAGCAAGACCGGGCTCAAGTTCACCACCTACCATCACAATGCATGGCTTTCTAGAGTTGTGGTCTCAGAAATCCACAGGGGCTATTCCACGCAGTCCTGCAAGGTGCTCTGAGTCAATTCAACTTGTTGGCAGTGAGTATGGGTTTTGGTCTCATCACAATACTGACAACTTTTCCAACATAAGCAGGGAAAATAGCAACGATGGATACCAAGAAAGAAGTCAAAATACATTTATATTAAATACAGCCCATCAACTGTGAAATTGCTATATGAAGGTGCCCAATAACAGCTTTGCACAGACTCCATCAGAAACCCATTTATAATACCCAAACAGTTCAAAATGATTTACGTCTCCTTTCCTTTAAGCTGAATGAAAACACTGGAGCTTTGAGGCAGAAGGAAAGGACAGCTGACTGGCAGTTGCTTGATTGAATGTAATCCCCATCCCGCTACTTCTGAGCAATCATTCAATTTCATGTAATCCAGCACAAACTTGATGAATACCATCTATAAAGCCCTGCATTTGGAGTCACAGTATAGATGCTAAGTTAGACAGGTTCCCTACCCTCGTGAAATTAACAATCTAATCTAATAGACAAATAACAAATTACTTACAATTCCCAGTAATCTGCGTGGCCAGGAATTGGGGAAGTAGATAGGAGCTTGTACTTCATTCATGTATCTCACTAAATCCTGCTTTCAAAGTCTGTAATTCAGCTAGAAACCTCATGGTGCATATCCTTCTCAGCGAGATTTTGGTCCATCAGTAGCAGACTACAGAGGCATAATCACACTGAGGGGGGTCACAGGAACCTAGAGACCCCATAGACATCATTCATTGGTGATTTCAAACATGAGTAGGTAGTTTCTTATTTAGGAATGTGGAAACAAAACAAAGACAATAAACCAAATCAAACTCACTAACCTTGAGTTGATGCTGATTCATAGAGACTCTATGGGACAGGGTAAAACTGTCCCTATGAGTTCCAGAGGCTGTAACGGTGCATAGCTATTAGAAAGTCCGATACTCCTCTCTAGGAACAGCTAGTGCTTTTGAACTTCTAACCCTGCAGTTAGTTTAGCAGCCCAACACATAACCACAATGCTGTAAGGGCTCCTCAACAATACCGGTCATTAGTTCTTTTAAAAAGTGTTTTTGGAATAGTTCGATTCAATGATTGAACTATCGAATTGTATGGTATGTGAATTATATGCCAATAAAATTGTTGGGGTTTCCTGAGACTTTTCAGGTGCAGACAACCCCATCTTTCTCCGATTCTCCTAAGGAGGAGTGATGGGTTTGAACTGCTGACCTTTTGCTTAGCATCCCAAAGTCTAGATCAGGTTTTTTCTTCGTTGCCTAAGTGGGCAATATATGTTCTTGTCTCATCTCCAGGCCTTCCCATACGCTGTTTATGCGGCTGGAATAGGAGTCTCTGTCCAGCTGACTCCATATAAGTCTGTCAGCAATGAACTTAAAGCACCCCAGCTCCTCCGCATACCTCTCTTCTAAGCACCAACTAGACTGGGGTCCTACTGGGAGTTCTTGGTGAGACAGCTCTAAATCCCCGAGACTTGGAAAAAGAAAGGATAAGAATTCAGCCCACATCTCACTTCATTCTCTTTCTGTTTCATAGACACAATGATGTAAATATTTATTTGAAAGAAGTATCTCCCTATAAAGCAGTTAGTTTAAAAACCACCACAGTAGATCAACTCAAAGGTCATCCCCCCCAACTTTGAGTTATGTGTTAATGTATCATCCTTTACATGTAAAATAGTTTTGCAGTGATTCTTCAGCAATCTGTGTGTGCTTGGGGGAAATTTCAGATGGATGTACAATCTTTTTTTTGTAGTCACTTTACTGGGGGCTCGTACAATTCTTAGCACAATCCATCCATCCATCCATTGTGTTAAGCATATTTGTACACTTGTTGCCATCATTTTTGAAATATTTTCTTTCTACTTGAGCCGTAGGTATGAGCTACTCATTTTCCCCCTCCCTCTCTCATGAACTCTTGGTAATTTATAAATTATCATTATTTTTCATGTCTTACACTGACCTATGTCTCTCTCTTTACCCACTTTTCTGTTGTCCAGGCCTCTGGGAGGTATGTAGGCCATTGTAATCGGCTCCCCCTTTCTCCTACCTTCCCCTTACCCTTCTGGTATAGTTACTCTCAATACTGGTGCTGAGCGGTTTATTTGTACTGGATTCCCTGGATTCCCAGCTCCTATCTGTACCTGTATACATGCTCTAGTCTAGCCAGATTTTTAAGGCAGACTTGGAGTCATGATAGTGGGGTAGAGATGCATTAAAAGAACTAGAGCAGCAGTTCTCAACCTGTAGGTTGTGACCCCTTTGGGGGTTGAACAACCTTTTCACAGGGGTTATCTAAGGCCATATTTCCACTGGTTTTTACAAACTGACACCACTCCTCTATCCGTCTCTAGGCAGGTTCACCCACATGCAGATAAGCACACATATGGGGTCACCACAGCATGAGGTGACGCGGCACTAACAAGGTTGAGAACCACAGAACCAGAGGAAAGCTGCATGTTTCATCGGTGCTATACTGTACTCTGACTGGCCCATCTCCTCCCCGAGACCTGGATGGACAATCTTTATGAGATCAAGGTCTCATGGGCTTTAAAAAAGCAAGGTGAATTGCATCCAAACAGTATATGAAAGTAGTTGAAGTTACTCTGGTCTGAAAACAAATAAGGCTCGCTTCAACCAACACATTTTCTAGTAGACAAATTTGCTCGCTCATCTCTTTCAACTGTACAGGCGCCATCTCAATCACACACAACACTAAACTGCAATTTACAGCCTGGCGGATGAAAGTTTGGATCAACAGGCAAGATACATGGGTTCGGGTTTGAGTTCTTTCATTTGCTTACTAATGTGATCTTGGGAGACTGTCTCATGAGCGCTGTATCTCGGCTTGTCCTCAGAAAATAAGAAGGCTAAGATAGATCTGATGCAGCTGTGTGGAGAGCTGAATGAAACAGAAGAATTCAGAAGCCCATCTGACACTTAGAAAACCAACCAAACCGAACCACTGCCAACAAGTCCCTTCTGACTCATCACAACCCTGAAGGATGCAGTAGAACCGCCCCTGTCATCACAGCAGCAACATCCCCCGGCTGAAGGGCAGGTGGGTGGCTCCAAACGGCTCACTTTGGCCAGCCCAACCAGCAGCCACTATGCTACATGCTGACTCTTGAGAAAACAAAAAACCCAAACCCCCAGCCCTTACTACTGATTCAGAGAGACCCCATAGGCCAGGGTAAAAAGCTCCCTGTGAGTTTCCAAGAGTGTCACGCTGTACAACAGTAGAAAATCCTGTCTGTCTCCTGTGGAGCTTGCTGGGGGATTCAAACTGCTGACCTTGAGGTAAGCAGCCCAACGCACAACCAATGGGACACTTGGAAAATGCTCAGTAAAGGTTACTTCCAGGCATGAGCATACATGTTTATTCTCAAATTGCAGTAACTGGATTTCACGTTAAAAGCTTTGAATTAGAAAGAAGAAGCTTTGAATTAGTCCACCTACTGGCTTAAAATTGAATATTTTCTTTTCATTAAAATACTCTAATCCCCCTACCACCACCACCAATGGAGGGGAAAGGCTAACACCCAGAGGCCATAGAATAAGGGTACGTTTTTATGTGCCACATCTGTAAATCCTTCTCTGTAAAGCCAAACACTCGATATGTGCACCACCTCCCAAACACTCCACTAAGCCAAGAGGAAGCATTCATCAGTTTTGTATTCATGAGTTCTGACCTGAACTGTACTTTTTTAAGAAATCTCCTATTGTAAATTTTTATTATACAAGAGTCTTATCTAGCTACAATTCTTGCCCAAATCAGAGCTGGCAAGGAAACCACTGTATGGTCAGCAATTAATAAGGAAACACTTTATGAGGGTCGTGCTTTGCCTCAGTGCTACTGGAAGGCACTGGAACAAATGCCAAACAGTCCAGAATATCAACAGACAAGGCTTGGCTCGTACTTTTTCACTTTTTATTTCCAAAGAGCCTTTGATAACCAACTGTTACACTCAATGGCCCTCAGCAAAGCAGTCAATTCTGGCTCACAGCACGAATTCCCTAGGCTATAAATCTCTATAGGGCAGAAAGCCTTCTTCTTTCGCTCCTTGGAACTGATTGGTTTGAACTGCCCACCTAGTTGGCAGCCCAGTGTCTAACCGCCAGCACAAGGGCACCTTAAAAGTCACACACTGACACACAAGTAACCAGTCTTTCAATAAACAGTTTCCTGACTCTTCCATCACGCACAAAGGTCTACTGAAAAACGGCGATTACTGTTCCATGTGGACAGCAACCACCTATCCTTTTTAACCACATCATGGACTTCTGCACTCTCACGCATTATTATGGAACAGTGCCACAAATGTGGCTTGAATTAAAAGTGAACCACTCCAAGGTCATTGTCGAATAGACAACAGTAGCTAGAAAGAATCCAAGATTAGCTATCATGCCACAATTAAACACTGTGACCAAGCTTAAACTGCTCATAATGAATATATAGCCTGGAAATATAAAAAGATAACATTCTTCCCTGCCCAGGGAATCTAAATGCATCAAGTTAAATTTGGGGGTTTTTAGTTAGTTGAGTTTTTTTAATTGCTATTGAACAAGTTCAAGTAATTCAGTCACTTACCGGTCAGCAACTTCTACATCGAAACAAAACCTTCTATCAATGGAATCAGTATGCCTTTTGGTGCATTCTTTCAAAAACACGATGTCGCCATCACCCTGCAAGTAATCATGTTTAAACACTTTCAAAAACGATAACACAAACATCTATACACTTTATATTTGCGGGATGGCTAAGATTCAGAATTTAAGTCTTTATCTTTGTCTTTTTCAAATGACTTTATTTTTTAAACTACCAATAATAATCTTAAAGTGGGCTGAGCCCCGGTGGCGTAGTGGTTGTGTGCGGGACTGCGGCTCACTGGGACGGAGGTTCAATTCCAGCAGTGGGGCTGGGCCTCCTACTCCCACCACCGGAGAGCAGTGATGCCAAAAGAAAAAAAAAAATAAATAAATAATCTTAAAGTGTAATCATTTTTTTGGTCATACTTCACCCCATATTAGAATGCTGATGTTGTACTGAGTTAAAACATTGGCCTACTAAACTGCAAGATCAATAGTTCAAACCCACTAACTGCTCTTCAAGAGGTGATAAGGTCATCCCTTCAATTTGCAGAATGATGTAGGTCAATCTATGGAGGCAGTGACTGGATTAATGGTTTCCTGGGGTGTGGCTGGGAGAAAGACAGAGCGATGGATGGGAAAGTTGTGGCAGTGAGCAGTTAATAATAATAAAAACAAGAAAGAAGAAAATGTTCTAAAATTAATTGTGGTGATGACTGCATAGCTCTTTTTAATATGATTAAACCATTGAGTTATATGATATGCCAATAAAACTGTTTGTTAAAAAAAGATACAGTCGCTGAGCCCTGGTGGCGTAAGTGGTTGAGTGTGGGACTGAGGCCCGTGGGCTTGGCGGTTCAAATCCAGCGGCGGCTCTCAGGAGCAGCACAGTCTCAGAAACCTAAAGGAACATGTCTACAGTTCAATATTGGGAGAAGCCACCTTGTCTCCTGACTATGGATTATAGTGACCTGTGGCTTCTATTTAAAACACAGCCTTTCCTACACAGCCCATTCCTGTGGTTTTCTTGCTCTTTGCTTTCTAATGATGTATCCAACTTTGTCCTGTTGCTTCTTTCTTTGGGAGAAGGCATAATCTAAGTGGGACGACCTAAGTAAGAACTCCATATGCCTGAATGAGCAAGGGTAAAACACACATCAATCGCTCGACTTCACACAACTGCAGGCTGGGGAGTGCGTGTGTACAAGTCAACCCCAAGTCCATATGGACTGAGCGAGGCATTAGTCATGAAAGTGGCTGGAAGGTGTCATCTTTTTCTGCCACTAACAATGGCAGTCCTCTTTAAAAAACAAAACCAAACCAAAAAATTGACTCTAAAATCCAGGTGAGTCAAAAATACAGGGATTAGCCTATCTCTCTTTTGTGGTGTCTTCTACTTATGACAAAAGGAAACAAGCATTCAAATCTCCAAGCTGTGTAAAAATTCATCATGAATCCAAAGACAAAACTGCCATGGATGCAACTCCAATTTATGAGGAAGCTATATAGGCCATGCAGGATTTTAAAATCTGAACGGGGCAGTCTCATCTTTCTCACAAGGAGTGGCTATTGGGTTTGAACCATCAACTTGGGAACTGGCAGTCTGATGCCTAACCCACAGCGCCATGAAAACAAATGCCACTAAAGTGACACGCTCAGAGACTGCCTCTCTCATGCCAAATACAGAGTGTAAAACAAAACACTTACGAGTTTGCCTCCCGACCTGTGCTCAAATGGGATCATATTGAGCCGCTTGGCTGTTTTCCGATACATACAGTAGTGTTTGACCCAACTGGAACCAAATGGAGCAGGCCCTTCGACAACAAAAGAGAGGGGGTGTCATGCTTTTCCCCACAAACAACCAGATTTTATAACAAAGCATTCCAAATACACTAATAAAGACAGAGAACTCAACAAGCAGCAAATTACCCAGCTCAATAAAATGAGTCAGAAATACTGTCAATTCCAACAAAGGGGAACAACTAAGGAAAATGAGACGGTCCTTGTGCATAATTTCAAGAGCTTCAGCTGTTTGCAGCAGCATAAAAGTGAACTCAGGGCATATTTTTCAGTTCTCTAGAACAACCGACACATTGCCTATTTGAAAGTTTGGTTTTAAACAGGTTCAAACTGGCTCGGTCATGGTTGGTGTGATATCAAACCAACGTGAAGTTTTTACATTTGGGTCAAGTGAGGAAATCATCAGTACAGACACATTACAGGTCACAGGTCTAGAATGAGCCCTTTCAGGAATCCGATGTGGGAGACTGGGTCATACTGCCAGTGCTAAGGAGCCCCGGTGGCACCGTGGGTTAAGTGGTGAGTTGCTTGCTGCAAGGTTGGTAGTGTCGTAGGTTAAATAAAGCAGCAGCTCACAAGAAGAAAGATGAAGGCGTCTGCTCCCTTTAACTTCACATAAGAATTTCAAGGAGCAGTTCTACTCTATCCAATAGTATCTCTGAGTCAAAATTAATTCGTTGTCAAAGATATAATGTCTGGCATCTTAAAGGCTAGAAGTTAAACAAGCAGTCATCTGGCAGAGAAGCAACAAGCCCACATGGAATAAGCACACCAGCCTGTGCGAACATAAGAGTGTTAACAGGATCAGATAACAGGCATCAGAAGACCCAATGCAAACAAAGAGACAAACGCCCATATTGCTAAGAATTAGGAGGATCAGAGAAGAGACCCCAAATCCATCTGTACACAACGCGACATCCCCTCCCATAACAATCATAAGGAGAGGATGAGTCAAACGGCACAGTATAGCACCATTGAAATACACAATATTCCTCTGGTTCCTTGAGGCTTCCTCATCCCCCACTATCATGTCCCCAGTCTTTCTTTCACTGTGGGCTAGACCAGGGGATGTACATAGGTACAGAATCCAGGAATAGGAATGGGAGTAGCGATATCAGAAGGGGAGGGGGAAGATGGAGAGGGGGAGGAGGTAGGGGGAACCAATTGCAATGATCAACACATACCACCAACAACAACCCAAGGGGTGGGAGTGGGGGGGACAAAAGAAGTTGTGGGGAAAGGGAGAAAGCAGTCGGTGTAATATAGGAAAATAATAATAGTTTATAATTTATCAAGGGGTCACAAGAGTGGGAAGGGAGAGAGAGGGTAAAATGAGGAGCTGATACCAGGAGCTCAAATAGAAAGTAAATGTTTAGAAAATAATGATGACAACATATGTACAAATATGTTTGATACAACTGATGTATGAATTGTTTTATGAGTTGTAAGAAGCCCCAATAAAATGACCCTTTAATAAAAAGAATAATAATTCATTGTCAACGGGTTTTGTTTGGAGTGGAGAACAACACATATTGAAAGAGGAGTGTCAGCCACCAGCAGTAAGCAGGATGCAGCTATTCACAACACAACTGTTTCCAACTCTGCTGGTCAAGATCAACACGCATTGGCATAGTTAAGAGGTTAAGTTTCTAGCAGTGTAATAAAGCCATAATTTTTCCCATTCCAATCATCATTCTAGTATACCTTCATTTACAAATTCAGGCCTATCCCTGCTGGTTTCGGGTCATCAGTCATGACTAAACCAGAAAGAACTGGTTCAAAGCCCTGCCCAAAAATCCACTAACTATAAGCTACAGATTTTGGTCTTGTTTCCTGGTTTGCATTCAGTATATGTGATGGTTTCAGACTCAATCTTAATCTCTCAAAAAGATGGAATTATAGAACCATCATGCTACAAAAAAGCATAACCTTTTCATCTCTGTCAGGTAGCTGCCCTGAATAATGATATCTGAGGAGTTAAAAAAAGGGGGGGGGGGGAAGAGACTCCACATGTGAATGAACTGTACGTGTATGCAGCAAAACTTCCTGAGAGCTCTTTTCAGCTCTTCTCAAGATAGTCAAACTACCATCAAAGCTCTTAAAGGACAATGGCCTATATAAGGGTTTCTACCGGAACTCAGCTTACCAAGGCAAAGGTGAGCATTCTTCCACTTCTCTACCACTGCCCCAACCCTCTAGGAGAGGACTGGACAAAGAATGGGGGGAAAGCCTTTATGCTAAGGATGCTGCATCAATTAAAATGAGAAAAGTGGGGTTGTCAAAAAACATTTATTCCCAACCATTCAGCCGCTGCTCTGCCTCTTACTTTTCTCCTGCACATACAGGTAGCCTTCCGCTGTGAACTGACTTGCTCGTTTGTGGTCCTTGGGGTCCTGTCGGATTTTCTTCATCAGCTCTTCCACTTCTGATCTTGTTCCTTCAAAACGATTCCGTGTCTGGAGCGGGTTTAAAAAGAAAAAGTAATCTTAAAGATCTCCCCCGAGTTTTTTCATCCACAATTTAAAATTTTTGGTTAACTGTAAGGTAGTTATATTTGTAGGATTTCAATTAACCACAAACGCCTTTCAATTAACCACATTCTTGCCAGAGTGTCTTCAAAGTGAGATTCTTGTTCAAAGAAGAAAAAAACTTAGTGGTACAACAGGAAATCAAGAGCGAGTGTAAGTACAGGCGATTTATTGTTGAAGCTTCCTAACACCAAGAAGGATTCTAATTTTTCATATACGGATAGTTGCCATCAGAACTCACATTATTCCTCAATCTAGACTAAAACACATTTTGTAATATCCTCAAAGATAAATCTGAGAACTCCTTCCTTCGCAGTAATGACTCCAACTCAACCTGTTGCCATGATCCAGCAACACAGCTGGGTACTCCGAATGTGAAAAACTGATGTGTCTTTGCAAACTAATAAATATGAGTGTCAGTTTTGCTAGCTAATGGAAATTGCCCTTGAAAAATGGCATTTATGGGCTGAGCCCCAGTGGCGTAGTGGTTGTGCACGGGACTGTGGCCCACTGGGATGGAGGTTCAATTCCAGCAGTGGGGCTGGGCCTCCTACTCCCACCACCGGAGAGCAGGGATGCCAAAAAAAAAAAAAAAGGCATTTCTTCCCAGAAGAGGGAAGGAAGATCACGCTCAACAATGTAGTACAAATAACATCTTTCATATTAGAATAGAAAAGTCATATTTTTGAAACCCACGAGACTTAGTACCGCACTATCTGCCGGGTGGCTATACTGAACATGTATATGTGAGGTAAAGTGACGAAATTATCCAGGAAACTGTGGTGAGTCAGCACTACCAAAATCTTGGAGATTTTTTTCACCTCTACTCAAAAATAATTGTCCTAAACCCAAAAACCTGCTGATGTGAAACTGGCCAGGTTGACATGAAAATTTAGCATTGAAATTTTGCAGACTTTTTTCAAACACAAGCTGAGGGTAAACACACCTCCACACACACAAATAATCTGTTTTATGTACACATAACACTGTTCCTATTTTGAGGGGGCATCACTGCCCTCTGGGGGTCGTGGGAGCCACCCAGCGTTGCTCCAGAGAGCTGCTGGATTTGAACCGCCAAGCCAATGGGCCGCAGACCTGCACTCAACCACTAAGCCACCAGAGCTCAGGCCAACACTGTTGCTATTAATAAGTGTTTAAAACCCTTGAGTTCATGTTAATAAATTCAATTACAGTATAATAACACATGAAAGTTACTTCCAACTTACTCTTTTCCAAGTGTATAAACTTCTCAGACGGGAAAAACCTGTACTACAAAGTGATGGGAAGTTGGAAAGGGAAAGTTTTGCTATTTTTAAAAGTGCCACATTTAATTGAATTATGAATTGAAGGGTGTTAAGAAGTTGTCAGAGATTTCATCTTTCTTGGGTCCACAATCAACACACATAGAAGCAGCAGACAAGAGGTCAACCAATACATTGCATTGGGTAAATCTGCTGCACAAGACCTCTTTAAAGGGTTGAAAACAGAAGTGCTGCGGGGCTGAGCCCCAATGGCGCAAGTGGTTGACTGTGGGACTGCAGCCAGTGGGCATGGCAGTTCAAATCCAGCAGCTCTCAGGACCAGCACTGGGTAGCTCCCATGACCACCAAAGGGCAGTGATGCCCCCCCACCCCAAAAAAAAAAAAAAAACACACAGAGGTGTTGCTTTGAGGACTAAGGTATGTCTGACCCCAGCCATTTTGTTCAACGGTCTCACATGCATGTAAAGGTTGGACACTGTATAATGAAGAACAAAGAAAAATTGATGTATTTGAATTATGATGTTGACAAAGAATATTGAAAGTACCATGGACTGCCAAAAGAACAACAAATCAGTCAAAATACTCTCTTAGGGCAAGGATGGGGAGACTTCTTCTCATGTTCGTTGGAGATGCTGTCAGAAGGACATCATGGATGGTAGAGGTGCTGCAACAAAGAGGAAGATTGGACAAAGAGGACTGACACAGTGGCCACAGCAGTGGGCTTAGGCTAAGGACAGGGGTGAGTCCAGCACAGGCATGGACAGCGTTGAGCTGGGGATCCACTCGGTGGCACCGAGCAACAGTGTGGATTGAATGTGTGTGCTGCGAGTCCTAGCCTGTGGCCTATTCCATGCCTGAATGGGTTGTGTTTGCTATGTTAAGGGACAGGACTAGTGGAGGGTTTATCTGAAGTCCATCTCATTTGAGACATGAGATTTTAAAAGTGACTAAGTATTGCTGTGGAAGAGACATGGCAAACCACAGAAAGACGGTCACAGACAATGACATCCTCCAGAGGAGGCACACAGAGAAAAAGCCTTCCCAACAGCCAGGCCCTTAAAATCACACTTCTAGCCCAATAAACTGCTAGTAATGTCTATTGTCAAAACCACCCACTTGTGGTGTTCTCTTGTTTGACCAGCACTACATAGCTAATGTACAAGGAATCCTGGAGGTAAAGTGGTTGGCCTATACCCATTAACTACTAACCTAAAGTGACCAGATTAAGTGGGACACCACTGACCGAAGGGGGTGGAGGGAGGAGGGAGAAGGGTGTTCTTGATTAAAAATTTGGTGTCTATGGAGCAACAAAAATTGTCATAGAATGCAAAAATAGTATTATAATATATTTATTTTAATTTTATAATGTTGCAGGACATTGTTAAATTGTAAAAAAGCGGGATGTCTGGTCACTTAACCACAAGGCCAACAGTTTGAAACCAGCAAGTGTTCTGGGGGAAAAGAAGAGGCTCTCTACTTTTGTAAAGCGTTATAGTCTTGGGGCTGAGCCCTGGTGGCGTAGTGGTTGTGTGCAGGACTGCGGCCCACTGGGTTGGAAGTTCAAATCCAGCAGCAAGGCTGGGCCTCCTACTCCCACCACCAGAGGGCAGTGATGCCCAAAAAACAAACAAACAAAAAGACTTATAGTCTCAGAACCCCACAAGAACAGCTGTATCCTGCCCTAAGGGACCACTGTGAGTCAAAAACAACTCAATGGAAGTGAAGGTGCAGACTGCAATTAAATAACTAACATAATTTGGTGTAGTGAGTGGGATGCTGCTCTAAACATTTTGATCACACGTAACACCGTTCTTTGGGCATAAAGCAGCAGTTTTCAATCTGTGGGTCACTACCTCTTTGGGAGTTAAAAGACCCTTTCACAGGGGTCACCTGATTCCTAACAGTGGCAAAGTGACAGTTATGAAATAGCAACGAAAATAATTGTATAGTGGGGGGGAGGGGTGATCCCTACAACATGAGGAACTGTATTAAAGGGCCGTGGCATTAGGAAGGTTGAGAACCACTGGCATAAAGAAAAGAGAAAAGCTGCCTGTAAGGCCATCAGTCAGAAACAATCACATTTTGATGGGATCACTTGCAACGTTTCTTTATGACAGTTTATCATTTTCATATTCTACTTCTCCTACTCATCATTTTAATAACAATACATGCCCAGGCAGCCCCTGCCACACTGTTGTCACGCTCTACTGCCATGCCGCCTCTGGTTCTCCAAGCCCCAGTTGGAGGAAGGAAGGGAGGAGGCGTCGCTACCATGGCTCATACAGGGCACACTCCCTGCAAATCATGTTTGGTGAAACAGGAAGCATTTAGCGACAGAAGCCACTGGCAAGAGTGGGCCTTCTACTGGAAGGTGAAGAAAGCTCATCCTGACAGGCCTGGTGCTGTTGCACGTGGTGAAAGTAAGCAGACGTTCTCAGAAGTCCACTGGACTTCTCAGTCACAAACTTCCCCTCCGGCAACTGGTGCAAACAATTACTCAGGACTTCAGAACAAATCTGCACTTCCAGAACACAGCGACTGGAGCTTTGCAGGATGCAAGTAAGGCCTATCTGGCTAGCCTTTTTGAAGACACCAACCTGTGTACTATGCCAGACCTGTAACAATTATGCCAAAAGACACCCAGCTGGTAAATTACATACGTGGAAAACAGACTTAAGTATCCACTCTGATGGGAAATATTTCATTCTTGTGTGTGTGTGCCTTCTTCCTCTTATTGGCAGCTCATGAAACTTTTCTTTTCCCCATAGAGTCAAAAGGTACCTAAGTATCTAATTGCAAATGGAAGAAATAGGCGGCAGAAATCAAGTACTGAAAATTTGTCCATTTTCATTTCTGTGTAATTTGTTTGCATTACTATTTTTGCTTTTTTTTTTTTTGTAGCATTACTGCCCTGGTAGGAGTAGGAAACCCAGCCTTGCTCCTGGAGAGCTGCTGCTGGATTTGAACCATCAACCCTGTGGGCTGCAGTCCCACACACAACCACTGTGCCATCAGGGCTCAGCCTTGTATGTAAATTTTTAATATTAATGCAGGGACATAAAGCATTAATGCAAGACAAAATTTTATAACATGTATAATAAGCCTGGTTAAATTTTTCTGGACAATGCCAGCATATGGATTTTTTTGATAAGTACATTTCCTGTTCATGGAAATACACTAAAATTCCTTACTATTTTTAATTTTGGGGAGGGACTCTATGAACCCTAAAGTTCCTAACATTATCTTGCCCTCCCTTAAGATTTCCCTATTCTCATCTTCCAACATCCTTTTAGGGATAGAAATAACAAATGTTAAACATCAATTTTTAAAATATCTTTGGTTTTGGTGCAATTTGCATCCTCCTGGCAAACATTTTCTAAAAGTCAGCTTCATGAAGAAAAAAATAAGTCACTATTACAATAGAAAAGGTGTAGGTAGATGAGGGTAAAGAGTTTTCATTCTTAAGTGCATTTACTCATTTTCTTATTACTAATTTTTAATTTTAATTTCCATCACTAAACAGTTGACTGAAAGTAAGGTGGGAAGGTTACCTAAAGCGCAGCAGCCTCAGAAACAGTTCAAACAAATCGAGGACTATTTGGAGACAAAACTATGGACTCAAGGAATTTTACTAATGATGATGCATTACATATATTTTTAAGACCATTTTATTGGGGGCTTTTACAACTCTTGCTACAATCCATACAACAATTGTATCGGACTTATTTGTACATATGTTGCCTTCATTCTTTTCTAGACATTTACTTTCTATTGAGCCCTTGCGATCAACTCCTCTTGCCTTTTCCTCCCTCCTTCCCCACTCTCCCTTTTAGTTTAGTTTGTTTTTGTGGCATCACTGCCCTGGTGGGAGTAGGAAGCCCAGCCTTGCTCCTGGAGAGCTGCTGCTGGATTTGAACTGTCAACCCTGTGGGCCGCAGTCCCGCACACAACCACTAGGCCACCAGGACTCAGCCTCCCTTGTAGTTTTTTTATATAGGTTATAGATTGTTATTTTTTTCTTATTTCACACTAACTGCTATCTTTCTTCCCCTCTGGTTTCTGTTGTTCTTCCCTGTGGAAGGGTATATGTCCTTATGTAACAATCATTGTAATCAGTACCCCTCCCTGCCCACCCACCCTCTTCTCCCTACCCTTTTAAATCATTACTCCCATTCCATGTGTTGTGAGTTTTATCTCTTGCCTATACTCATGTACATGTTCGGATCCAGTCCAGAACGGAAAGCCACACTGGGTCCTAACAGTGGGGGGTAAGGAAGCCACCAGGGATCATAGGTATATTGAGTGATCCATCAGTGTTCTGCCCCCTGATTGATTCATCCCTTCCCTGCCGCTGTGGGGGGATGCTCCATTATCCATAGTGGACTTTGGGTCCCCGCTCCAACCCCCTGCATTCTCACCAACACGCTTTTGTTTGTTTGTTGTTTGCTATGAATTATCTGCTGCCTGTTACCCGGTCCCGAAGACACCTCATTATTGCATTGGCTGGTGTGCTTCTTCCATGTGGGCTTGTTGCTTCACTGTTGGATGGTCGCCTATTTAACTTCAAGCATTTAAGACCCCAGACACTATATCTTTTAGTAGCCAGGCACCACCCACTGTCTTCAGCACATTTCTTTTTTTGTTTTGTTTTGTTTTTTAGGGGTATCACTGCCTTCCGATGGTCGTGGCTCTCGAGAGCCGCCGCTGGATTTGAACTGCCAAGCACACGGGCCGCAGTCCCGCACTCAACCACTTACACCACCGGGGCTCAGGCCTTCAGCACATTTTTTATACACCCATTTTGTCTTGGCGATTGGGGGGGGGGGGGGGGGGTGAGCATCACAAAGTGTCATTTTGCTAGAACAAAGTGTTCTTTGTATTAAGGGAGGACATGAGCTGAGGTCCAAGGCCTTATAAGTAAATGTACATTGGCCAACACCTCTGTTTCACGGATTAATGTATTTACATGTGTACATACCTCTGTTAATACCTCTATAACTTTGCCCAGAGTTTACCTCTGTTTCCTCGTCCCTCCGGCTGCCCCACCATCACGTTCCCCCTTCTTCCACCTCTTAGTACTTCCACTCAGCGAGGCTGGTGTCGTTATGTGCTGTATTTCAAAGAAAAGGCTTTTCTTGGGGGAAAAAATTGCTCTTTGTCTGCTTTTCTATGGGAATGGACATAATTTTACTAATGTGGGAATAAGTTCTTAACATACACATTGTAAGGATAGGTACCTGGCTGTTTGTTCAATCACTTTCAAATGATTTCTTTCTCCACAAAGGGTGCTTATGAGATTTTATGGCTGAGTATTTACTGCTTATGCATGGGTAAATATTATGCTCTGAAATCATTTATATAAAGTGAAGCTGTTATTATATCCACCACCACCCCATAGGTGTGTTAAAATGTACTCCCCTCAGATGCAAACTGAGCACAGTTTCACAAAATCCCCCAGCCACCTGGGGCCTAAGTGGTTAAGAGGATGTTTCGAGAATGATGATGACAATATATGTGCAAATGTGGACTGCATACAATTGATGTATGCATTGTTCATGATTATAGTTGGATCAGCCCCCAATAAAATGATTTAAAAATAATTTTTAAAAAAAATCAAGGAGGGGGCTGAGCCCTGGTGGTGCAAGTGGTTGAGTGTGGGACTGCGGCCTGCGGGCTTGGCGGTTCAAATCCAGCGGCAGCTCTCAGGAGCAGCACTGGGTAGCACCCACGACCACTAGAGGCAGTGATGCCCAAAAAACAAACAAACAAACAAAAAAATCAAGGAGGGAAACTAGCACACACACACAAAATAAATAAACAATTTCAAGAACACACACATACACATACACACACACATCCCCCCAGCCACAGCCATGTCCCCACATTGAGCCACAAGCCTGGAGTCAGGGCAGCCTATCTGAGCAGGAGACCTATGTAGTCAAACAGGCCCCATGTGTCTGCTCACGAAGGCCCACCGTCCTAACATTCAGAACACACTTTTGCAACAAAGGACTCACAGACTCATTTCCCACTGGGTCTCACAACAATGCAAGAAATCCTGTGTGGTCCCTCTCACTCAGACCTGTGCAATAATTCTGACCTCTGAAGTCCAGGCAAAAAACACTACTTTCCACAAGCTATGCAGCCAGTTAGGATAGAAAAAGAATTAAAATTCAAAGTAAGATTATAATCTTACTATAATCCTCTAAACCACCTGCGTAGTGTTGTTTTTATAACACTTTCTGTTGCTGCCTGCAACAGTATTCAGAAAAATCCCACGACATCATTAGACCAAATATTCTATTAACAGCAGAAATAATTTTGAAGTGAGCGGAGCTAATTTGAACCTATTTGAATCTTTCCATTGGCCTATGGGGTATAGCATAAAAAAACAGATAACTAAAACTCGCTCAACAAGGTCCCTAGTTGTCAATAACCCAAAGGACTGTCCAAATAATCTTCAAATCAAAAGTTTGACACATTCAAGCAAGAGCAAAAGGTTGCATTATTATTTCCAGCACTTCCAAATTTACGGACCCATACGAGAAGCCCCAGTGGTATGGTGGTTTATAAAGTGGTGGGCTGTGAACCAAAAGGTGAGCAGCTCGAAACCACCCGCAGCTCCAAGGGAGGAAAATGAGGCTTTCTACTCCCTTAAAGAAAAACAGTCTCAGAAAGCCACAGAAGCAGTTCTACTCTGCCCTACAGGGCCACTATGAGTCAGAATTGATTTGAACGGTGAATTTGTAAGTGATTTTTAAAAAAACTCTTAGGGGAGGAAAAAAAAACCTGTTTTAAGGCCACTAATCCTTAACTTTTAAGTTTTTAAAACAACGAAGAGCAGGTAACAGTCACCACAGAAATTCCCATCTACTGGTGTATCTTCAATGTCCACCAGCAAAATTATCAGGGAAGTTCTTTAATGAGGGAGCAAACTCTCTTGACCACACTGACTAAGCTCACTTCCAGAATCAACTAAAATGATCTGAGGGAAAAACCGCCACTGTGAAATAAAAGTCATATACACCTTCTGTTTTATAGATAAAGATCTCCTGCATCTGCTTTCCCAAGACCTGGCAGAAGTCATCCATTTTCTAAAGGAAAGTAATAAAAACCAATCGCAACTGTGAACATCTATCTAACACATCCGAAAATATGCCTAACATGTAGGGAAGAAATTCCACTTACCTAAGTTAATACAACTGGAAATTGAAATCAAAATAAGATAGACAGTTAACAGGGTAGAAATTCCTATCGTGGTTTAATTGTCTTAAACCTCACTTCTCATTAATAGAAAATCCACCTGCAGAGGATGCCAGAAAGACCACCACCAGGTGGCAGAATTTCCCGAGCCTCAACCACCTGGAGACGAGTTTGTTATACCAAGAATTGGCCAGAAGGTGGCAAAGTATCCTCAATTTCTCAACATCAGTAACTCATTCTTCAGCAATTTAGCCTTCTTGGTTTAAATCTTTTTATACATCAAATGATCTGAAAAACACATCTCTCTGTGTCAGAAAGCTTTCATTTACTTACATTCTGAATGTTGATCTGTAGTTCCATTTTGTAGTGATTGAAGTCTTTGGCAAGTTCATGCCCCTGATGATAGAAAGTAAACATGCCTTGAAAAAAGGACAGCATCTAAGACAAAGGAGAAAAGCTGACATTAACACAGGAAATTCTCAGGGAGGCTAAAAGAGAGAGGGTCAAAGACCAACAGTCAAATATTTCCCCTCATCTCCTGAAATCATTACAAGGGCAGTACTCACACTCAATGAATCTAATGACCCAGCGTTCATAAACTGTCCAGTTACAGAAAACAGTGAAGACCAGATTACTTCTCCTTTACGTGCCAGAGCACCATGGTACACTATGCTATGCACCAGAACTGAGACTCAAAACCATCCTTTTGTTTACTTCCGTCGAGAGAACCTCACTCCTCCTTTATGAAAGTCAGGGGCTCAATGGGCCAAGTGACCCTCTGTGCCTCTACAGGTCCCAGGACAGCTCTGCAACATCTCTAAGCTCTGTTGCTGGGAGTTGGAGGAAGGGCTGTAGTTCGCCCAACTGGTTCTGGAATTAGAGGACAGCTGCTCTGCCCCACATAGCAAGGAAATCTGAAATGAGCAAGAGATTTGGGGAAAATGAAATCCATTTTCCTTGGAATGTACAGCAGAGGTAAAGCTTGGACAAGGCTGACTCGGTCACGTGAGGAAAGGTGACAAAGAGCAGTGAGGTCATTCAACAATTTTAAACTAATTGCCATGAAAATCACTTTCCATAAACACACCACTGGAGTGCAGTGTAGGATAATGGCTGCAAACCAGATGGCCAGGCAGACGTCAATTCCTAACTTCTCATATGACTTCTGATATGACCCTGGTCAGCGAACTGAAAGTTCCTCTAATTTCATTATTTGAAACAATGAAAGTACCTTCCCAGGTTGCATGGATTTTACCTACACCTTAACAAAAGGTGTCTCAGAAGTAGTAAATAAACATAAGCTATTATTTCCCATAAAAATGTGCCTTCACGTTTTAAGAAGATTGTCGGGCCATAGATGCTAATTTTCTGTTGTAATCATTACTTTGTTCTTTCCTCAAAATCATGCAGAAGAGTTATTATCATTATTATTATTATTATTATTTCAATAAAACTGTTAAAAATATCATGCCTCAGTAAAATCTATAGTGAGGTTAAAAATTAATCTTGGGAGTCATGTATTTCAGTGTTTCTCCATTTTTTCTACAACAGACCCACAGTACAAAATATTCTAGTGTGAAATATTATATACATTACTCAAAAGACACAAATATACATCGTTCACAGCTATATAAATATGAATTAAAGTCATATCTTCCTAAAATAGGTATTATTACAAGTAGCTATTTCAAATGTTAAACAGGAGACTGCGTAACAATGTTGAGTTGCAACAAGCATTACAAGTTGTTCAACAGTTGTACCAGTAATTACATAAAGTACCAACCAGAATCAAATGATTTGTTTGCTTTATAGAGAAACTTGAGCGGACTTAAGTTTATCCCCAAAAGTCTCATGCTCTTAAAGCCTCGTTGTAATAAAATTTATCCCAGAGAGCCTTTGTTTCCTTTTGCTTCGAGGGCGGTGCTCCAAAAAGGGTGGTGATCATCCCTACATGTGGCTTGGCAAATAAGCCAAGGACCTTCGGTTTAGAGGCAATTTCTCTCACCCCATGGCCACTTGCGCCCACCTTTTCTAACTGATGGTGCCTTGCCTAATATTTAAGTCCCAAACTTGGATGGAGGAAGGAGTCCATCTTCATTCTATCGCAAGCATCTAATGGCAGATCAACTCGCTATGATACTCACAGGTTCCACGAACTCAAACTTCTTTCTTTCTTGGATTTCCTGAAGTTTACACACATATTCAAGAGACAGCTCATAAAAGTGTTGCCGGTTTTGTTCCACTTGGATGTCTGCCTGTGTTAAAGTAACTGAGGTAAGTCAAATTGGAGAGGGTGAGAAGTGATCGTTTATTTTAGGGGTTGGCAAATGACAGCACGGGGACCAATATAGTCCAGCAGCCTGCTCTTTGTAAGAAAGTTTGTACTGGAACACAGCTTAGGCACTACCTCCCAGAGTGGATGACGCCATGCCCTGGGGAGCACTCTGATGACCCAGAGGGGCTGCAAAAGCAGGTACCTATGCTTTATCCTGGATTATGAGCTATGGAGAGTGATTTTTCATTGCCAAGGGGGGCCAAGTAACTTTTCTTACAAGGGGAGGGTGGGCCATGTAAGTCTAAAAAACTGTTTTCCTGATACAACAGAGGAACTGAATAGTTGCAACAAAGACCTTGTGGTTTGCAAAAGCATTTGCTATCTGACCTTTACAGAGAACATTTTTGCCTACCCATGCTATACGTGACAGAACATAACTGCAATGGAATGTGGACCAGTCTGCAAAGCTTTCTTTAGTTAAAAAAAAAAAAAACCATACATGACTGCCTGACACATACATAAAATCAGAATCACATGCTAAAGATGTAGCGGAAATATGCAAAATGTTGTCAAGACAAATAATTTGCATAGGTATGAGTTAGAAGGCAGCTGATGTGTGTGTATGTGTGTGTGTGTGGGCGCGCGCATACAAGACAGAGCAATTATTCGGGGGTGGGGGATGCAGGGGGGTGGATGACAGAAGCACCATTTCAATTAAAAAATCTTTTAAGACTGAAGACTACCTGAGCAAGCTGTTAGGTTTGCAACATACAATGAGATAGGTGACAGAGCAGAACTGCCCACAGTGTCCTGGGACATCCTTTTTATGAGAGCAAACCACTCGTGCTCTCGCATGGAGCAGCTGGCGGAATCCAACCACCAGCCCTTCGGTGACCCGCCAAGCATGTGGCACCCATGTGCCTCCAGGACTCCTGGTCTGAGAGAGAACAGAGAGCGCAGGCTGGGCATCCCAGTCCTCTGTCTACAGTGAGCGACGGCAGCAGCTGAGGAAGTGATCGTCTCAAGAGCCTGGCTCTTCATGGAGATCCACGGCTTACAGCTGCCCAAACCCTCTCACTGTGGCATCCACGTGCACGGGGCCTAGCGGGTCAGAAGGCCATTCTGAAGGCCCTTCCAGCTGTTGTTCTGAAATTGGACAGAAACTGAGGGGCAGCACATAGTTCTTTCTGCTTGTTTCTTTTTAAATCATTTTATTGGTGGCTCATGTTATTCATATCACAATCAACACATACATCTATTATAGAAAAAGTACATTTGTTGCCATATCATTCCCAAAACTTTCCTTTCTACTTAAACCCTTGTATTCGCTCTTCCTATTTCCCTGCTTCCCCGTCCTCAACCCTTGATAAATTATATTACTTCGTCATATCATACACTTTCCCATGTCTACCTTCATCCACTTCCCTGTTTTTTGTACCTCAGGGAGGAGCAAGTCATATGTAAATCCTTATAATTGGTTCCGCCTTTCTACTCCACCGTCCCTGTATCAAGGGATCATATGTCCTGGATTTGCCATGTTTCCAGTTCCCATCTATACCAGTGTACATCCCCTGGTCTAACAGGATTTGTAAGGTAAAACTGAGATCATGACAGTGGGGGAGGGGAGGGGAGGGAAGAGTTGTCTCCTCCCGTGACTCTTCTGTAAGGGGATGTCACTTCACCTACAGATGGGCTTTGGATCCCCAATCTGTACTCCCCCTCATTTATAATGATATAACTTTTAGTTCTTTGATGCCTCATACCGGATCCCTTCCACACCTCATGGTCACACAGGCTGGTGTGCTTCTTTGGGCTTTGCTGCTTCTGAACTAGATGGCAGCTTGTTTACCTTCAAGACTTTAAGACCCCAGAAGCTATATAGGCAGGCACCATCAGCTTTCTTCACCACTTTTGCTTATGCACCCATTTGCCATCAGTGATCCTCTCAGGAAGGTGAGCATCATAGAATACCAGTATAATAGAACAAAGCAGTCTTGCATTGAGGAAGAACTTGAGTGGAGGCCCAATGCACCATCTACTGTCTTAATATTAACCCTAAAGGTATATGCACGTAGATCATCATCATATATAAATATATTTACCTATGTTCGTGACTGTATTTGGACCTCTGTAACTGCCCTTTGCCTCCTAGTTCGTTTCTCTATTTCCTTTTACTGCTCAGCCTTCATGTGGGCAGCACATAGTTCTTAACAGGCAATGCAGTCGGAGAATTCTCATCGTGAAGCCATAATATTTTTCCTCATCTGCCTCATTTTAACAAAATATTTATCTAATACTTAATAATACGCTTTTTTGTAAGCACCCAATGTTTTGCTTCATCCACATGTCATATAACTTAATAATTCAATCATAATCAAGAAGAGTTGTATAATTATACCCACATTGAATTCCAGAACATTTTCTTTTTCCTTGCACTTATTTACTGTTACTCATGTAATTATCCCATGCTTCTTTAAGTAAACTAATACTGAGATATAATACAGGAGTATTGTATTAAAATAAAAACTTTTGCCTAGAACACTTCAAAATCATGATATATTTGATTCAACAAACTAACAATTCAGAAGGGAATAATTCTCCCCCAAAACAATGTAATTCTGTTGATGAGTATTTAATAAAATGCAGACATAGTTGAGTTAAGAATTATTTCCTAATTTTCATGCTACATAACTAGATTCTCAGAAATCCCTGGTATCATCAGGAACTCCTGTCTCAAAATAATATCACAGACGTCCAAATCGGATGATTTCCTTAGTCTGGTTTGAGTCAAAAGGTCATCATTATACCAAGCTGAGGCAGTTATCTTTGACAGATCTAAATTTTTTTCTTTAATAATCATCTAAATTCTGTCCATTTCTTGCAATCATATGTATTATTAAAGCATATTAGTTTCATATTAAGTCATTAAAAGAGCATACTTCTCTAACCATTTTCTACTAAAATTTGGCTGCCGGACTGGTGCACTTTAAAAATCAATAGAGATAGAGTTTCCTCAAATATCAAATACCTGTTGTAGTTTAAGTAATGAAGAGAATTTAGAAGCATAGCTGGAAAGAAGCTACTGGGTCCAATGAATAAAGGGTTGAAACTACAGGTCTAATAGAATTACCAATTAGCCAGTCTACCTTCTGCCACAGTTTTCCCTATGAATCTCATTTAAAACAAGAAGACAGAATGGTTATATAGTCTTTGTGCCTTTTTTCATGACCACTCTCAACATCTGTTAGTGAGCACATCTTGAGCACGTCAACTCCATTCACTGAAGAATGCATTAAGCCCTGGCAAAATAATTGGGGTCCCAATCTACCTTACCCCATTTAAAAAACACACCTTGCTTTTGAGCATCCTTAATAATGAGAAGAGTCCTTTAGATGGGAGTGTGAAAAACAAAGAGGACAAAACAGGGAAAACCCTAGCATTGAAACAACACTGAAACTGTGCATCTTTCAGAGTGCTTTGCAAATGTCTCATCTAGCGCTTCCTGATCTTGGAGGATTGTTGAAATCACCCAAGTCCCGGTTTACTATCTAATTATCTTCCTACTTGTTAATTTCAAAGTACTTACTGTATACCTATTATCTGGCAGGCACTACTCTGGGCACTGAGGACAGAGTACTAAATACAACAATGGGTTGTTCCCACCAATGAAAGAAAACCATGTCATAAACAGTCAACAAATAGGATGTCAAAGTATTGTTAAGACTGTGGAAAAGGAAACGAAGCTGAGCAAGTGAGACGTTCTCAATAATATGGTCAGGAAAACATCTTTAATGGGTAGCCCTTGAGCAGAGACTGAAAGTTTCTGGAGTGAGAGGCAGGAGCCTTGGCAGAAGGAAGAAGAAATGTGAAGGCCCTGAGCAAGCAGGGCCTTGTCTCAGTCCAGCGAGTGTGGCCAAAGCGGTGAGTCCAAGTGCACCCTGATCACGTGGGATCTTGCGGGCCTCTGGAGATGGTCTGTAAGGGGTGTCTGGAGAAGAGGGTGGGCATGTGGTGTCACTGAACATATACAGCATAAACACATGGTGGAACAGGGAGATAAATTGAGAGGTCTGTAAAATAATCCGTATTAGAGACAGGGCCTGCATTTTGATCCAGAAGGTCAAGAGAAGTAGCCATGTTCTAGGTAGACTTATGCCTCAGTAATTTAGAAGGAAATTCTTAGTCAGACAAAGACGTGGAGATGGAAAGTAACTGAGGATGGAAATTCTCACAAGGATACCCTATGAATAGAGAGAAGGGAGAACAGAGGCCGAAAATTGCTGACACAAAGAATGAGGACCAACAAAAGCAACAGCTGCCATAGGGGCTGAGCCCCGGCGGCGTAAGTGGTTAAGTGCGGGCGTGGCGGTTCAAGTCCAGCGGCGGCTCTCAGGAACAGTCCTGGGCAGTCCCCACAACCACCAGGAGGGCAGTGATTGCTGTCCCCGTCCCCCCCCCCCCAAAAAAAGCAACAGCTGTCATTCAAATGGACGAGGGTTGAAGTAACAGCGGTTGCATTGCTATCTCATAGTTGCACGGAGCTCTATCTACCTATGAGGCTGTGAAGAGGCAGGGGGCGGAAAGCTCTTTCACTTTTGTAATCTGTTAATCACCATCTAAATGTCAGTCAGAGGTGTTAGAGAAAAACAAAATATGACAAATGGAAAATGTCAGAACAAGAATGCATGCACACACACTCTCTCTGTACCTCAATATTTGACATTTAAATGATCTTACACCTATAGAGTCAGTGCTCTTAGTATCATTTTGATGGTGTTATAATAAGTAAATGTTAATAAAGGGGCCTGAAGCCCAGATTACCTATGTGCATTAAAAGAATTAAATGAGGAAAGCTGTACTTTTGTAGGTTGGTCTAAGAACCTAATGACTGTGTACAGCATTCTTTCCATAACAGCATGTATTCTGGATTATTAACAACTGGGTATTCAAGTGTGTGATGGATTGAAAACAAACAACAAAAAATGGCAAGGAATTTAGAAAAGAAAAATGGACAATAATATATATCTCTTTTTTCTACATGTTAGTCATTTCCTTCTACCTCCCAAAATAGTTAAGCCATCATACAAGGACAAGAAGACAGAGACTCTTTCTAAGAAAGCTGAACTTCCTGAATTCTTAATATCAAATAAAATTAATGATGCCTTCCCATAAAAACAAAATTGCATGTGCTTATTCCACTCAATTTATTTCTTTAGGAAATCTGAACACCAATCAATGGCTTTATATTGCCCAATCTAACATGGTGCTGATTAAAATGACTGATTTTGGAGATGAGGGGGATGTCAGGGGGCAGAATCCTCCAAAGTAAAACTTTTACTAATATGAATTTAAGTTAAATTAATTGCTATAATATGTGTTAATAACTTTGTCTTGTTTCACAGAAGTCTTTGTTTGTTGGGTTTGTGAGTGTGTGTGTGTGTGTGTGTGTGTGTGTGTGTGTTTTGATGTTGTTGTTTTTTTTTGAGGGTTTTTTAAAGAAGCTTTTTTCTTAATGTGTGGCGATTCTGTCATTCCCCACCCGTCTCTACATAATGTTAGATGGAAAATTTCTAAAGAAAATTAATTTTTAAAAAAGAGCAAGATGGCCTGCTCATTAAAATTTTAGATGCAAGTTAAAAGCAAAAGAAAAAAGATACCTCTTGCAAATGTGAATCTTTCTTTTTTGCTGATAAATTCAAATGTTTATCAATTAGGCTATAGTTCTTCTCTGTCTCTTTGTCAAACTTCTTTTTTTCTTCCTACAAATGAGAAAAACAGACAAGTATAATTAAATTGATGGGAGGGGAGCATGCATACACATAGTTAACACACTGGACTGCTTATAATATGAAAATTATCTAAAAATAAAACAAAGTACCACTGAAGTGACAAAGTTATCTGAAAAACATATCTGTACCCTGGCCAGTGCTTATTAATCATCAAGACAGCAGTATAATTATAAAGTCACTTTACTTTCCCTTTATTTCCTTTAATGGACTTTTCTCCAAGCCTATGGTATTTTTCAACCTTTCTTATCAGCGTTAAGAATTAATGCTATGTCACTTATCCCTCACATTCCAAAACAACAAAACATACAAAGTAGAATATAAAGCCTAAGAAAGCAAACTCACTGCAGATTCTGGTACAGGAATGGAATTCATTTAAAACTGAATAAAAAATTCTGTTCTATCTAGATAAAAATCGGCCTCCTCAACATCACAGTTTGGAAAACCACATCTTGGGAAACATTGGTGTTGCTTTCTTGGTCACACAGGAACCCTGGTGGCACATTGGGCTGCTAAGTGCAAGGTCAATGGTTCAAAACCACCAGCGATTCCACGGGAGAAAGACAGGGATTTTTTCCTCTGTGAAGAGTTCCAGGCTGGAAACGCCAGAGGGGCAACACTACCCTGACCGTTAGGGTCACTCTGACGCAGCATGCATGCAAGGGCAGTGAGTTTGACCTTGAAGTGGTCACATGAATTGGGCAAGAAGATCCTCTCACCAGAAGAAGTCTCCACTCTCTCCACCTCTCCTGGGACTTATCCTGCTATTTGGAACCGTGTCCACAGGCGAATTAGGGTCTATAATACTGACATGCTTATACAGCCTCACTGGTGAAGATCACTAACATTTCTTAGGTATTTTGTAGAATTAGCATTGCACATGCCTTCCAGTATAAAAGCTTTTGGAGAAAACAAGAAGCCAAACTTTTCAATGCCAAGAAGATAAAGTATCTCCCCCAACACTGCTTGCCAGCTCAGTAGATTGAGGAGACAGTCCCTCTCACACAGTGAGAACTAGCTAGATGCCGCACGCTGTCGAGATGCTTCCATCACTTCCACATCTCTCTAGCCCTTCATCTCTCCTGCAAGCAAGCACTGCTGTCCCCATTTTCCATCTTCTAGAGCGAGACCCGTTTCCTCTTTAGGGTTCTTTTAGGGTGCTTTTTTAAGTTCTGAACACTTTTACAAGTCTAAAGTATTCATATAATATTATATTTTTGTCTTGCATTATTATGTTCTTTGTCTACTATTTTAATGACTACTTTATTTTATTTAAAATTAGATAAAATAAGCATGTACCTATTACCTCAAAAGCACTACTATTTGAAAATGTTGCTACTTGAAAATAGGCATTGGATTTGCTTTGGGACAACCATATTCTAGTCCTGGTTACTTATTACCGTGCGACTGTATCTGATCATGAGGTTTCTCATGTCTGCCA